>JABUQX010052794.1:0-2500 GCA_015478945.1 Trachelipus rathkii | reverse complement strand
CGGCAAACCAGACACATCATCTTAAACAAGAATAAATGGTTAAACATTAGCAAAGTTTCACACTTAACATCCGTAAAGTAACTAACAAGGCGGACAAAACGCAACTTATTCATACTTTGTCAACCATATCTCCAACATGACAATGTTAATTTTACATTAACATAGTAATATTTAACAAAAAATTTAGCATAACCGTACCTAACCAGCATAATACCTAAGGTGTAAAGACAAACAAAGTAAAGTTTTACTCTCTGTAAAGCTAAACTATGAGCATAACAGACTTAACACACATCAACCAGCCGAATAAACAGCTATCATTAACAACTTAGCCAGTAAAGCGAACATAAGCGGGAAGTAAAACAAGTTTTCATTTATATAACATATAATTTTCATTGAAAAGTGGGTTATATAAAAACATTAAGTTTATTTTAAATATATTAATTCATCTAATCAGAGAACATAGGATTCAAGTTGGGTACGTTCTATATATCTCTCTAAAGATTCAACACCCTTTGAAAGAATGTAAGTATAAAGACCTTCAGTAGCACTAAACCATTTTTCGGCATATTTTGATTCAGCAGCACTCATTCTCTCATACAAGAGAGAAGTAAACTCATCCAAACTGATAGTTATTAAAGCATTCCTGTATACTGCATTATACGGGAAACCACATGTTTCGGTGTAAATATCATAGATTACACCATGTGCTATATGTATTATGTCCTCAAGTATGTCAACATCGTTAAGATGTGATGTTAATTCGTTTTTTATTTTAAGCAATGCTGTAATATTTTCAGGTGTTCGAACAGTGAAACCTATACATGTGCGATAGAAGGTCACACAATCGACGGGTTTCCAATATTGGCGTACATCAAGGGTTTTAATATTGTCACACGACGAGAACACCACGTCTATTCTATTAGAACCACTTATGTTGTCTTCCCAGTTAGATATTTCACTAAACGTTGATCTCTCGGATAACAAACACCTTATCCTCTACCCATCAGCAGCGATGTCGATAATCTTGATGAACCCATCAACACAAACGAATAAGGTCTATTATTTGACCCTTTGGCAGAAATACAAGCAACGTAACGACTGCCATTTGGTTTACGCTTAAATATAAATGACACATCATTGGGAATAACGAAGCTCCTCCCTCATGAAGATATCAACAACAGATGTAGAGATACGAGGAGATTCATTCGTGTCAGTACAGGTGAAAAAATGGCCTACTACGGAAAACGTCATGCTTAAACAACCCTATATTCATGTAATGAGGCATTCTTTCTTTCAGCAAATCAGAAGAAAGTAAAAAACAAGATACAACGCACAAACGAAACCCCCATCAGTTCAAAAGGGTATATATTCCGGAGACAAAACAACAAAACAACAACAACAACAACAACAACAACAACAACAACAACAACAACAACAACAACAACAACAACAACAACAATAACATAGTACAAAAATAAGTTCTTTATATACCAACCAACGAATATATGCTAACGTAGCATTGTTTTCACATTAATAAAGCTAACATAGCATTACCAGAACTAAGAATATATTGTACAATAACAAAATCTAACACACCTTACGCTAGAATAAACAACTAACAAACAAAGGTCCATACTTAACAGCGATAAAGTACCTAGCACAGCATACAAAACGTAAACCTATTCACTCTTTTTTCAAGCATATCTCTAACATATCAATGTTAATTTTACATTAACATTGGATTTACGTAGCATTTAGAGTATCATACAAAACATTAAGCAATAGTAAAACCAGGAATATTTTTAGGCTTATCTCTTTTTAGACTACACCCTCCTTTCAGAAAATTTCAACATGAAACATGAAAATGATTTTATTGCTTTAACCATTTACATTTAAAGTGATGCAAAAATACGTTCATATCTATTATTTATTAACCAACTGGCAGTAAATTCTGGCAACTGCGTAGCACTACAGAGGTGATTTGACAGCCCACTGTATAGAAACTTTGGAGAGCTGAGTATATCCATAAATCAGTGAGCAATACTGATGGGGTATTCCATAATATCATTAGCAAAAGTCTAGGGCGACCCCTAACATTATTCAACCAACAACTATTAATGTGATGAGGATCTATGGTCTCTGGTTGGGAAGACGACTAGGTAGATCGAAGACCATCTTCTCATATTTCAAAAACTTACCGTACGTATCAGAATATTAGACAGTCAAACATATTATCAAAAGTACACAAAAGTGACAAATCTATCAAAATACCGGCATCTTGAACTATTAAATGAACACTATCACAGGTCATCAAAGTATCCTCATCTCGAGATAACATCATTTTTGAACTATGAAATAAACGTAGATCATGTCAGCAAAAATTACTTGGGCAACCTAACATTACTCCAACAAAAATTTTCTTAACCTAAGCCACGTAAAAGAAAATGATTTCTAACACTATCATCGTCAGAAGTTATATAAACACAGTAAATATCTACAA
>JABUQX010052793.1:0-45000 GCA_015478945.1 Trachelipus rathkii | reverse complement strand
ATGTAATAAATCGACATAGGGTATTGGGTATAGATTTGGATTAAGGGTTCATAGTCCTTTTAATTGTATTTCTTTTTTATTTAAGCAATGGACGAAGGTTTAAGTAGTGACCAGGAAAAAGATACTAGTAAAATTGTTGCAATTTCACCAGCAAGAGTTCAACTACCAACCACATCACCTGTAGTTCAGATCGCCTGTGGACTCCATCATTCAAGTAAGTATTTTATTATTATATATTGATTAATATTATTTTATTATTATTATATTATTATTATATTATTATTATTATTATTATATTATTATTATTATTATTATTATTACAGCAATTTTAGTTTTCTTTCTTTCATCTAGATCGCAGATTTTTTTAGAATTTTAATGCATTTTCACTCTTGTAGTGCACTTTATGTTCAAAAATGGGTGATGTATACACATCGAGTGTAAACAACTATGCGCATATGGTGGTACTCGAGTGCATTTGATGCTTACGGAGATGCCCAATATTTATGTCCTCGATTATCTCTTACCTAAGAATAACACGAGAGCTCGCTGCAATTTGTGGTAGCAAACCATTCAGCCTTTTAACATCCAATATTGCGACCAAATATTACTTTGGTAGTTACCACGAGGTAACATTTTGTAAGTTAAGATTTTCACTATTATTATTCATTATTCATATATTATATTAATTATTATTATTATTAATATTTAATTTATTATTAAGAAGAGTTCACTCGAGAGGAGCACCCCAGTATTGACCGCGGAGAACAAGTAGATAGTCGAGGCAGACGCTCCTCTCTTTGGTATCTCCTCCTTTCCCACGATACCAGTAATAGGCCTCGCGCATGGGTTAACGTGCGAGCACGTAGGCATTGAGCGCATCAGCTGACACAACCTTCATCCAACATTATGATCAATCTTTATATTAAACGTTATAACTTTCAGTCTTCAACTGTTGTTGCCAATGCAAATTGTATAGGTAAGAGTTAGCAAGTCTCATTTTTTGAGTTTCTATAGCAAATATAGGAGAGTATAAATAGGATACTGAACAATTATTTACTAAAAGATTTTACTTCTACCCTGTTTTTTTAAAGTTAATGCCACCACTCACTAGAAAAGTCCTACACTCCAGAAAGTGGCATAAAAAAAGGAACTCCCACCACTCGCTAGCAAAGTCCTACACTCTAGAAAGTGGCATAAATAAAGGAACTCCCAAGTATTCACTCCTTACTCAAATATACATCATATTAGAATCAAAAGACTCATTTCTAAGTGTTATAATTGATTTAATTGTAGTATTGAGTTTAGATTTTAATTTTACTCTATTACTATTTTTTCAGTTATTGATCTCAATGTAAAATACGTTATATAATAAGGGTAAGATAAAAAGATGATATATGGCGTTGATGTATTTAAGTCAATAGAGTCGTCCTAGAGGAAGTGCAAAATGATTTTTCCACCACGACACTCAATAGCCGATTTTACAGGGGATCAGACAGTATATATGTTATGTTCGGATCCTATTTATAATGTTATATGGAGGTAAGCAATCCTGTACCAATGTTTGATTTTTTGTGGCTGTTCATTTATTTTTAGATATTGTAGGTTTAATGCCAAAATAAACACTAATGTGGGCACAAATTTGTAGTTTTGAGGAAGAAGGGTTTAAATTTTTAATTGGAAATGTAAAATCCCTACTTTCGCCAAACAACGAACCTGGTTATAACTTGGCGAATACACGAATACACTCGTTGTTTTCGACAGTGAAAACTTATAAGATCAACGTTGTTACCAGTACACTTAAGTGTATTCAGAATACCCAAAAATTTGCGATTTTGGCGTTTTATGGACGATTTATAAAAGTATATCTCAACAGAGAGAATGTGCACTATGCTCTGCTCTAACAATAACAGTATTTAGCACAACTTTATTTTATAAATTGAAATTCATTTTATTATACAGGTCCATGCGTTCTAATGACCCTGTATAGTGTTAATGTATGTTAATATATATATATATATAATTGTGTATGTTTTATATGGTTGTTTTTTTTTTTTTTTAGTATTTAGTGATCAATGAGTTAATTATTCTTAATATTATATTTTATTTTTTCTTATGTATTGGTGAGTAAGCTGACCCTGATATCGCTCAAAAAGATAAGTGAAATAGTCACTTATAGTATATATATATTATACAAAATTATTGCTCAATAGAATAATATGCACACAGAACTTTCTCTCAATAAATATTATACAGACTATTCTCTAGTATCTCTTAATGTGACTGTTCTTTCTCCATCCGCTCTATATCGCTCATGATATCGCTCGTAGAATTTCCAGGTGTTATCTCGGGTCAGCAGTTCGCAGCTGTATTTAGTATTTTGTTATTTAATGAATTTAAAGAGAAGAACAAGAAAAGAGATGGATCATTTTTTTTTATTATTTGATTTTGAGAACTTGGGGTTACAATTGGACCTAGTTATGCAGAAAATATTTGAACCATTCCTCATCCATTTCATTTGTACAGTTAGCTTAACTTTGAAGTTCAATTCCTCAGTTTTGATACCATGTGGGTTGGTTCCCTTTGCATAACTTGTTCCAATTTTAATTGTAAACTCCTATTTTCAGCTAATGGAAGCACATTTGTATGGTCTCCGTTCAACAGTAATAGACCGAACATAGTCTTACCAAATGTTGGTGCTGAAATTCTGTCTTGTGATTGGTCGCACTCAGATCCTAATTACTTAGCCACTGCCTGTACAGGTGCTGTTGTACATTTGTGGGATTTGAGGTCCCCTAATCGGCCACTACTCGAATTAATGGTAATGAAAGTTTGTGTTAAATGTTTGAGGATTTTTATATTTATTATTCCTCTACTTTAAGTATAAAACTATAAAGATGTTTAATATGTATAATGATAGTACAATCTTGGAGGATTAAAAACAAAAGTGTTTTGGTTGAAAGAGTGCAGCGAATGACTGAAGGGTTGACTGTTGAAGAACAAGGTAGGGGTTGTGTAGATAAAAATTTTTCATTAAAGCAAATGAGTGAGAAAATGGGAGAAGAGGAGGAAACTATTTAGGCTTTATGGCCTTGCAACAGACGTATGAAAGAATTAATAGAGAAGCACTGTGGAAGGTGTTAATAATATATGGTGTTGGTGGTAGGCTTCTGAATGGAATTAAAAGTATGTATGTTGATAGTGAAGCGTGTGTAAGAATAAATGGAGGAGAGAGTGGATGATTTAATATTAATTACGAAGTGAAGCAGGGATGTGTTATGTGTTATATCTCCATGGCCATTTAATGTGTATATGGATAGGGTGATGAATGATTTTAAGGTACGGATGGAAGGGAAAGGTGTTAGACTGTTGGAGAATGGTAGAGAGCGGAAGGTGCCTTACTTATTTTATGCAAGATGATTTGGTTTGTGTGGTGAATCAAAATGTTTGAGAGGTTTGGTAGGGTATGTAAAAGGAGGGGTTTGAAAGTAAATGTAGATAAGAACAAGGTGATGGTGGTAGGTGAGGAGAGTTCGCAGTGTGAAATCATGTTGGATGGTAGGTAACTGGAACAAGTATCCGAGTTTAAATATGTTTGTTATTTGTTGGATGGAAAGGGAACGAATGATAGTGAGAATAGTAGGAAAATGGTGGGAAGGTGGCTGGTGTAATTAAATCAATCTTTGATGAAAGCAAAGGGACTAAGTCTTGAGTGTGTTAGAGTTCTGAATGAGGTTATGTTGTTACAGGTATTATTGTGTATTAAACGAAACCATGGTGTGGAATAAGAGATATAGATCTAAGGTGAAGTCCGTTCAGATTGAAAATCTTTGGAGGGGCGTGTTAAGTGTGAGAAAAATTGATAAAATGATGAATGAGCGTGTTAGGGTGCGGTGTTGTGTGGCGAAAGACGTGAATGAGAGAGAGAGAGAGAGTATTAAGGTGGTTTGGTCATATAGAGAGAGAGAGAGAGAGTGTTTGGTTATATAATCGTGAGTGTTTTGGAAAGTTATCCGCTTGGAGACCAAAGATAAAGTGTGTGAAGGAAAGGGGTGTGAATTTAGCACAGGCGAGAAGAATGGTGCATAATAGTAGTAAATGGTGTGGTTATGTGAAGGGGCATCCATGGTTGTGGACCTAGAGATGAGCCTCCACATTGACTAGATGCCACAGTGGATGACAGTCATGGTGTGTGAAGCCTTTGAGTGAATTTTGACCGTGATGGTCTCGCACTTTAAAGGATATGAGGGGGGAGGTGGTTGCTGGGAGGGGGAGGGGATTTCTTCGACTCGGGGTCATGCTCTTCTACTTAATTATAGTGTAATTAACTAAACAAAGTATCTGTAATTATAACATACAAAACGTCAGTGAATTACCCTAGTTCTGATGAAGATAATTCTTAAAGTCAGATACATTTAAGTTATTTTAAATGTAGCTACAAATAAACCCTTTATGTATATATGACTAACTTAATCCAAGTCAAACCATTTTCCTTTTGTCACAAAATAAAATGATATCCTCCTTTGTACTACATTCATTAAGTTTAAATACCAGTCATTTAATTAAAATAATATTTATAGCTATATTATGAAAGCCGTGGGTAGATATCTATTAATATCTGTAAAAATATAAGATTCACAATTTGTAATCTTTTTAGTAATAAATAAATCCTAACGGCAACACTACAAGCTCATGAAATAGTTATTGCATGAGCTTTTACCTTAATTATCTTAGAAGACGCTCTTTGTAATAAAAGCTCCATCAACTGAAAAGACATTTAAGTTTATTTAATCAATTGCGTTTCTGGTTGGTGCTGGATTGCTCACCCTATTTCCAGTTCTGGGGAACACGAAGGGCAGCTGATGAGGAAGAATAGAAGTAGAGATTTAATTTTGGAAAAATTAAACGATTGGATAAATTATGTAGTTAAATGAATTCTTTTATAAGGGCATTCTTAACTGAAATTGGAATTTAATTTTCAACTTTATTTTGAAAGAAAGAGAAAGTAGTTCTGAAAAGATTCTGGAAAAACGTTTGATTGGAGATCTATTAAAAATAAAATATCGATTGGATTGGTAAAAGAATTAACTATTAAAGGGTTACAGGAGAAGGGAAATATAATTTACGGGAAAACGGGAGTAGAAGAGAATAGAAACTTGAAATCTATAGGAAAGACGGTCAGTAAAAATGCTAGATGAAATTTTAATAAGTAAAATAAAGCGAAGGAAATATGAGGAGAAATTAATCCCTTCTCTTCCTCCTTTATATATAAATAATTATATATAAATATAATATAAATATAAATTTTCAATTTATATTTCGTTGCCAATTACAGATTTTGGATGCTTTATTATTATTTTAGTATCACACATTATAAATATTGTATGTGCTATTCAGATTTGGTTAGCTAAATTTTTTTGTATTATAAATTATCTTTTCAGGGTCACGAAAATGCGATCAGGAAGGTTCGATTTAACCCCTTTTTGACTGACGAAGTTGTGACAGTTTCCTACGATTTCACCACGAGGTAAATTTAATTTATATTTTGTTTATTAAATATCTTTTTAGTTGGTTGTGCTTCAAACTGAAAATCTGTAAGTTCAGCTCAGGTTTAATATAAATCTCTGAAAAAGTAAACCATGTTGAAAAAAAAACTTTAATATTTTTTTTTTACTTAAAATTGTATTGATATTGGAACATACTTTTTTTTTTTTAATCAGGTTGTGGAATATTGCAAGTGGTCTAGAAATTTCATGTGTTAGAAGTCACACAGAATTTGTTTATGGGGTAGAATTTTCGTTATGTACCCCAGGAATGATGGCCGATTGTTCATGGGATCAAACTCTCCAAGTCTACGAAATTGGTCCTCACAAATACTCGCCCCAAAATTCACGTCCTTTACCAATTGCCTCTAAACCTCCTTCATTCCCTTCACAAAGAGCGTTTGTTTCTAAACCATTACCACCTCTTCCAAACAAGTAGAAGTTTTCAAAATTGTTTGTGTTGTTCCTTTGAAAAAAAAAAAATTCTTGTGGTGCTGATCGTATTGTACTAGTCAGTAAGTGTAAGTAGTTCTGGGAAATAACAAATATCGTGATTGTCTACTAAAATTTATTGAATATCAGATTTTGCTAGAGTTGAACTCCGGATTGAAGAAATTTTACCCCCAGATACTTATTTTTGCTTTTCAATTTGTATTCATTTAATCTAAATTTGGTTTTAAAAGCAATTTAAAAAAAAGAAAAGAAAATTGATACATTGAAAACAGAACTAATGTCATTTCAATTTTGCACCAAATCTACAGTTTAAAATATCTTAAATATTTAAAGAAAATTTATGGACACCGTTTGTCTTCAAGTGCCAATGTTGTTATAGAGGTAGTGACATACTTTAGCAAGTTGGAAAAAAATATGAATCAAGCTTCAAATTAATCGAATGGAATTGGATTTCAAATTTAAAACTAAAAATTGTATGGGTAAAAAATAATATATATATTTTGGGGAAATGAATTTCAATATTTAAGTGGAGAACTAATATTTTCAGAACTTTAAAAAATTAGGTATCTTGATAATTTTTGATGGTCAGTGCCATTTATGACTATTGTGATGACTGAGGTCAGTCAAGTACTCTTAATGTGTTTCTGCTGTTTTGTTTCAAATGTTCTATTTTATATATGAAAGGAAAAATAAATGTTTACTAAAAATTTTAGAAACTTTTATTAACAAGGTTATTTTAGCACTTTCAAAACAACAACAAGTTCTTTCATGTTAATAAAAGACACTAAAGTAGAAAAAAAAAAATGTTCTTTCCATATAAAAGTTAACAAATAATTTTAACTCATACTTTATTAAATGCTGCAATATCTACTGACTGAACAAAATCTTCAAATTCTGTAATTTTTTCTATTAAATCATCTACCGAAACTAAATCGTCAACAACGGTAGCTAATATACTCAACTTCATAATACCAAATGCTAAAGGATTTAGTTTACTAGCACCCCAAACAAGACCTTCCATAGATATGGTTCGGACTTTATCTTCCATTGCTTTCATGTCAGTTTCATCGTCCCACGGCTTGCAATCGAGTAGAATTTGAGATTTGGCAATTGGACCTGGCTTCTTAGTTTTCTTTTCTGCATAAGCTTTCAGTCTTTCTTCCCTTACTCGTGCTGCTTCAGCGTCTTCCTGTTATAGTTTAAAATACAATGCATTAAGAATGGCAAGTAGACATATGTTTATATAATTGCTACATTTTAAAATAGTACCTTCTAAAATAAATTCTTATATGTTTAAAAAAAAAAAAAAAGAATTCTTTCCTGTTTCCTCAACATTTATTATACTAGTCCTTCAACCTAAAAGATTTAATTATTTTCCTAGCAGAATCCTAATATTTAATATAATCCTAATGGCAAACGTACTGTTATTCCTTTCATCTGACTTGTACTCGATGTCAATTAAAAATTCCTTACCGCTCTTCCTTTCAGAATTCTTTTTTTCTCAAACATTCGTCTAAATTGAAAGAAAAAGAATAAACAGCAAATCATCTATCTTAACTACTTTCTAAATTCAAAAATTATTTCGATCCTCATCCGCCATCGAAAATAACTAACAAATTACAGATAATTGAAAGTAACAAGTACACTTCTAGAAAGGAACTTTCATATGAAAAAAACTGATAATTCTAAATTACTTGAAAAATATACCCACAATTAATAGGCTAACTTTAATATTCAATCTAGAACTTATAATTTACAGAACTATATCGAAGACTTTGCTTAGTTAAATTGTATAAGAATTTATTTCCATTAATTTTTACCTCATCATCTGATGCAAAGAGGTCAACATCATCGTCGTCGTCGTCATCATCCTTTGTGGCTGGGGCTGGAGTTGAGGCAGGAGCTGGTGCGGATTTAGTTTCAGATTTGGATAAATCTAATTTCTTTTCAGGAAAACTTTTTCTTTCATCTCCATAAGAAGCAATTAAATTATACCATCGTAAACTATGAGGAAAACTACTGCTTGGGGCTTTCCCAAGGGATTCAAAAACTGACACATCTGCTAGAGAGGGTGTGTATCTGAAAATATACAAAAATTATAACTTACAAATACTTAAAATAACCAAAATATTACTCTGATAAAGTATTAATGATATTATATCATGAATAATATATGGAGAATTACATTATAAAAATAAAAAAAATGGCCTTCTCAAACGAAGAGTATTGGGTACCATATTAATTTTATTTTTAGATGATAATTTTATTATTCAAGTATTTCCAGGAATATTTTATAAAATTGGTAGTTCTGACAGAAAAAAATTGAAATGAAAAAATAACTAGTGTAAAGTGCATTTTATTAAGGCTATTTGCTTTGCTGGCTGACATTCTCATTCTAAATAAATGGGGCTGAATTTGGGGTTAAAAGTGTAATAAGCCACCACAACTACTTCCAGAAAAATATCTACTTCACTAATAGAGATCAAAAAAATAAAACCTGTAAAGTTACTTAAAATAAGCTACAATAAAGGAATAATGCGATTTAACTGCTGTGTAACTAACTTGAATAATGAAATTTGAACAAAGACTTATTATGGGGTATATTAAGTACATAATAGGCATTGCAGCCAAGCATCGTAAACAATATAGAAGACAAAATAAATTAAAGCATGAGATATAGTTTCTCTAGGACAAATAATGTGACTGCAGTGACGAACTGTTGTAATTTATTATAAATTGCTACTATTATAACTGATAAATCACAGAAACTGTCAACAATCATCTTACAAAGTAATGTTTTAAGATGACCACAAACTAGAAATTACTTCAAAGAATATCTTTTCATATTACATAAACATATTCTGGATTAATAAGACTGCATTACACTTAAGTACATTACTGTGAAATAAATATTTTTTGACACTTTTCATTCTCAACTGTGAAATGATGAATGAACATAAGTACTGCCCCAAAGACCTAAGGTCATTTTAAATTTTCCCATTTTCAAACAGGATATAGTTGTAAAGAAAAATAAGTGCAAGATAAAAGTTGACTTTATACTACCATTTTATAATATGATAATTTATTTATTTTGATAAATTTGAAGACAAAAATGGGTTACAAAATTACATCTAAGGTTTATATTTAGGTTGTCCATCGGCAAATCCTGATTTATATAATGTTTCTGAAAGTCATAGAATATTATTAATAATAAAAAGCTTAGCATAAGTGTTTCAATAATTACTGACTAAAATTTAACAAAGAATACCTTCAAGATCATTACAGAGTGATATTAAAAAAATAATTATACCTCCGATCAGATGACCAGGTAAGTTCTAATGACATGCAAGTAAGGGGCAAGTATGAAAAGAAAATATAGTAACATTTAAAAAGAAATGGCAAATATCAAATGTTTTTAATCAGGGTTGGCATTGATTAAATCAAATTGATTTAATCAGTTGATTAAATCAATTGATTTTTTTGATTTTTTTATAAATTTTTTTTTCTAAATTAATAATTATACCTAGTTATCACCTAATTAATGATAAGTATATTTCATCTATATAATAAGCAAATTCATCAATGTAGTTTCAAATCATTTTCAATAAAGAAATAAATAAAATTAGATTACTCAGATATTATAAGTATATATATAATTTAAATAACAAACTAAATAATAATTATATTTACTAAACTTATTATTAATTAGGTAATAATTAGGATTATTTACTAATATTATCAAAATAATAATTAAAAAGCAATTTGTGCCTAAAAAAATCAAATAAATCAAAAAAATCATTGATTCTGATTTTTTTTTAAAAAAATCAAAAAAATCATTAACCCTGTAATTTTAATATATAGCTATATAACAATTCATCCACCCTTCACTAAACTACAGCTTCACCAATATGGATCCATTATTAACCAAGGGAAACAAGAAAACAACTCCAAACAACCCAAAACAAGGCACTCAGAATTATAACAGGATGCATACTAACAACACTTATACAATGAAACAAAGATAATACCCATAGACAAAGACCTAGAAATGAAACACCCTTGTCACACTGCACTCTCTAACCCCACCAATCACAGACTACAACCAACCTCCTCCTTCCCCAGCCATATTATACAAACAAATACACTCTTACCTAACAGAACAATATTTAAGAAATAGACAAAATAAATATACTAAATGAACATCACCAGAAACTGGCATCTTGAAAATCTAACCTCCTTTCCTATTAACCATCTAGTCATCTTTATCCAAATTGAGATTGTCGGCCACCACCAAACTTGCAACACTACAAAAATAGATTCAATATCAACCTAACTACCTCATACCTGCACAAAGTGCAACCAGGCCCAGGAAACTATAATTTCTTAGACTGCCTTTAGTCACGTCCCAGAAAACAAGCTGGGAAATTACAAACCTAAGCGATCTGTGGAAGAGGCCAGTGGAGTATCTTAGTGAGGTGTGGCCACTCTGAAAGAGGGTGCTCCAGGGGCAAGTTATATATATATATTATTATATATATATATTAATATATATATATATTATTATACATATATACATATATATATCTCTATATTTTTTTATAAGGCATTTTGGATGTAGAAGTTCATATATAATATATATATATTCTTTGAAAAAAACAACTCTAACAACATTAGACAACAATAAATAGCAGTAAATAGATAAGCTTGCAGATCGTAACTAACCAGCTGTTCCCATATTGATGCCTATGTTAATTGCTTATTTCATAATTTAGGAGCTATAAATTAAGCTAAGAATTCTACAATACATTAAAGTTATATAACAAATAGCGGGTTCTATCTCAAGGTTTATAGTAACAAACCCCTCCAAAATTAATTTTTTGGTCTCCTTGATGTGGGCAAAGGCCAGAGGCCTACTGAATTCCATGCCCTTTGAAGAAAGATGGAAAAATCAATAAAGGGAGTGTGTTCCAGACTTTACAATAGTTGTACATGTAAAATTGAGTATATATGGATTAAGTCTGGGGTCAGAGTTGTATAGAGAAAATATGAGGTGCGGAAAAATGAGTCCTATGCACCCTCCTTGAAGGTGGAGATATTTGACTAAAAAGCTCAGAAGGTGTCCATTATAATAGCGATAGTATTAGGAGTGACAGCAAGAAAGAGATTGGAGAAAGTGAGAGCAGGAGAGTTAAGTAAAATAAAACTAAACTTCACTTTATAAAGGTGTGCAGTGTGTGTGGAACCACCCCAGATATGTGATACATATTCCCTACAATTTCAAACAACTACCCAATGCAGAGCAAGTTACTGGGGTGGTGAGAAAAAGTTCTAAACGTACCTCAGAACCCTCAACCTCTTAAAAGATTGCTTAGTGAGAGGTAATAGGATCCTTCCAAGAAAGATCATGAGAAAAGGAAAGACCAAGAATAATAAGAAAAGAAGAATGTAGGAGTTGTGTAATATAAATGGTGTAGGTGTAGAATATTATGTAGAGTAGGGTTTTGAAATAAGAAATAGATCAGAGGTCAGCTGTACCAAGGTCATCCTCATGGCATTAATTATTTCCAGTTAAGTGGATCATTCTTTTAAATGGGAAGGAGTAATGAAGGGCGGAGTGCTAGGCATAAGAGTGGAAAAGTGGTGGAGTGACAAATAAATGAATGAAAATTAAAAAAAAGTTGGTTATAGAACAGAACCCTAAGGAACACCACAATTATTGTAAAGAATGAACAGTGACTGTCTAAGACTGCTCTATAGAATAGTTGGAAAGGAAGTCGGTAGATATCCCAAAAGAGGGAAGTTTAGAAAATTAAAAGTTTTGTAATGGACTCCATAGAAAGCTTTCAAAATGTCTAGATTCACACAAATTTCCTTCTATATATTTGTCATAGTAATTTAAACAAGAAAGTGTTACGAGTGTACATAAATATACTAGCAGTTGGAAATTTTCTAAAATGCAATACCATTCCTAAATTTGAAATAATGACCATTATGAAAACTAGGCTAGGTTATCCTTTCCAACTGTGGGTAACATGTCATGGCTGCTAAAACTATTGAGTTAGTGTGAGTTTAGGTATTAAGTCAGCTTTATGGCAATCACCGAGATTTTTTACCCCATAGAAACTATGAATAAAAAATACTTGTAAATGGATTTGAAAAGGTCTAATTAAATGTGGAACAGCAAATTTTCATTATAAAAAAGGCCCTGTTATGTTTTACGACTCCGTCAGTTTTTTTTTTTTTTTTTTTTTTTTTTTTTTTTTACATATTGCTAGTATATGATACTAATAATGAATTTAAGTGGTGACGGACATGATTCAAAAGTTAGAAATATTTTAAATAATTTTTAAAAAATCACATATAAAAAAAAATTCAAAACTGAAATATCTCGAAAGGTACGATACTTACAGAAAAACCAATTACATATTTGGAATCAGCTTATAAAGCTTATTACAAAAAAAAAAAAAAAAAAAAAAAAAAAAAAAATCAATCAAATTTTGAAATATCTCGAAAAGTATAATCCTTAAAGAAAAATCAAATAAGTTTTGGAAAAGACATATAAAACTTATTACAAAAATGTAAAAACAAAAAAATAATAAAAAAAAAAAATATTAGGGGGCTCGAGCCGAGGGGGACAAGGGGGGGGGATGTTTTCCATACCCTTTAGGGGAGGGACGGAGGAACCCCCGCGACACCCAAATAACCAAAGAGCGGGGGTTCCCAGAGACCTTCCCCGGGGGGGGGGAAATAGTCCTACCCCGTCGTTCCCCGGAAGGCCGAGAAGACCCACCGACTCCTGCCATCTTTGCGGTTTACCCTTGGGTATTCTTTAGTTAAAAAAAAAAAAAATTAAAAACTGAACAGTAGTCGTAAAACGTAACAGTCCTATGTATTTATTGAATGTTCATGTCCTCACCACTTACAATTGATTGTTAGGAAGACATACTTCAAAATATTATGAAAAAAAAAAAACAAACAAAAATATCAAACTGACGGAGTCGTAAAACATAGGTCCATAAAAAATAATATAAATAATATGGATATATATTTTTATTGCGTCTCATCTACTTTTGTAATATTGGAACTGGCAGGATTATTTGTATTCTTGTTAAAAGAAACCAAATGACATGGTCGAAATGGCAAACAAATTATATGTCTTACATGGGGATGAAGTCCCTGTACCCTCTAACCTGTGAGAGCTGATGAAAAGATATCGAAAATAAAATAATTTTACTCAGGTTAAAATCAACGATTTAACTTCAACTATTGTTATACCCACAGTCATTCTTTGCTTTCGTAAAATATATTTTAATTTTTTTATAATTTTATCCCCCCCCCCCCAAGTTTTAGCCAATAAATTTTATGTTTAGTAGTTGGCCCGAGTCTGAATCCATTTAACATTATTTAGCAATTGTAGTTTCTATGTCTAGCATTATTTTACCAAAGACCAAATATTAACCTGCAGCAAATTAGTTAGCTTTAATCCCCTCTATGTCAGCGATTATATATATATATATATATATATATATATATTATATATATATATTATATATATATATAATATATAGTATATATTTATAATAACTTGAAATATGTATAATATTATATAAGTATAAATATCATGTCTTTAAGCTTCAACCCATCCATATTAGGATTATATATCACTACATATCAATACGTAGTGAAAGAGTAGTCCCCAGCACTCACAGGCTGGCTTGGGGGAGGGGTGGGGGCAGTGAATTTAGTCCTTTTATAATACTGTATGTATATTTATTATTCATATGACATGTGTAAATTTTTATTTTATTTTGATATTAATTTATCAATGCATAATTTTTATTTTGATATAGATATATCAATGTATCATTGAGGCCTATTCGAAATGTCTCACTATGCAAGATAATCCACCTATACCACATTGCAATAAGGCTGATGAAAAAGTTATTGCAATGTGATGTGGTATATATAAGGTAGAGTGGTACACCAAAGTGGTTAACTCAGTAAGGAATAGTGATGGATGTATAAAGATTAAAAATTATCTAGATAATCTTCATGGATAGGCAGAGAAGTGGCAAATGAATTTTAATAATAAAAATTGTAAGATTCTTCACTTAGGTTATTCAAATAAGTTTTAACTACCGGTACAATATGAATGGTGATTGGCTTGAGTCTGTAGACCAAGAAAAAGATTTAGGTATGATTAATTATTATTAGTAATTTGAAAGTAGCTAATAAGTGTTTGGAAGCAAGGAATAAAGCTAATAAGATGCTAGGTATAATAAATCGCAATGTCATTTACAAGAGTAAGGAAGTTAGGTAATAGTAGCGCAGAAGGGCTTCACCCAGATTTTTATAAAAATCACAGGATATACTCTAAAAAATAATAATGAATAAAAAAACAAAAATGACTGACGTCTTTAAGAAAAAAAGTTACAGCCTCTCAAAGTTATTAAAACTCTCATAGACTTTTTATTTTTGATCCTTTCATTTTGTCTCATTTTAGGCCCTCTAGTTCAGGTTAAGCATACACAGAGTAAATCTGTGTATACTTAACAAATCTTATCATAACCTGAATTAGGATGGCCCTAAAATGAGCACGATTCCCGTTAATTTTTTTTATAAGAAGGAATAAAATTGTAAACTTTGAGAGGCTGTAACTTTTTTCCCTAAAGATTTAAATAATTTTTATTTTTTTTTATTCTTCATTATTATTATTTTTTTAGAGCATATCCTGTGATTTTTAATTTTTTTTTTTTTTTTTTTTTTTTTTTTTTTAATAATCCTATGGGATAATTCAAACTGAGGCTGTAACTTTTTTTTTCCTAAAGATGTCAATTTTTGTTTTTTTATTCTTCGTTATTATTTTTTTAGAGTATATCCTATGATTTTTATAAAAATTGGGGGTGAAGCCCTTCTGCACCAAAGTTATAAGTATCAATAGAGGGTTGGTGAGAAAAATACTAAAAATAGCTCTTTGACCTAAATATATTTTCCTAACCAATGTTAGGCCAGTATTAGAGTATTGTGCACAAGTTGGGCCCCTTATTTAAGGAAAGGCAGATATGCTAGAGAGAGAGTGCAATGTAGAGCAACAAAGATGCTTTCTGGGTTTGAGGGTAAGAGCTATGAAAAGAGGCTAAAGGAGTTAAGAATGTTTTCTGTAGAAAGGAGAGTTCTCAGAGGGGACATGATACAAGTCTACAAAATATTTATATCTATTAATAATACTGAGATCAATAAATTCTTCATAGTAGACCACGGATGGAAGCCCAGAGGGCAGAGCAAGAAAATTATGCCATCTTGATATAAATAAGAAAGCATTCATTCAGTAATAGGGTTATTAATTTTTAGAATTGTTTGTCACAACAGGTTGTTGAGTATGACTCAATTGCAACATTTAAGAAAGGATTAGATAGGCATATTGATGGTTTGGGTATCATATAGTATATTTTGACTAAGCCATATTAGCGGGTTTTTAGTTACAACAGTTATTAAGGTTAAACTGCATGTTATGATTATAAAGTTATTAAGCTTGTATTAGTATATAGCTACTTTAGCTAAAGTTTTTTATTTTAGTGGTAAACTTTGTGTATATTATATAAGTTATTGACAAGCCCTAGGGTACTTTGTGGGTTTGCATGAGCATGTTTGTGATTGGTTCTATTTAATTGACTGGGACAGTCTTGAAAGGCCCATGTGACCTCTTACTGTCTATATTTCTAATGCTCTAATAATAATTAGCCAATATTTTTTTATAATAAAACTTTTTATTTTTATTTTTATATTTTATGTATTTATTGTACAAAGTGATGTTCTGCGCCTTATTAGGGTATAATTAATCCATTTCAATATATATTGTCTTTATAGTTTCAGTAAGGTAGGTAATAGTAGAACAGAAGGGTGTCACCCCTAATTTTTATGAAAATCACAAGATATACTCTAACAATAATTATAATGAATAGTGAAAATGAAAATGGGCAGTCTCTTTAAGAAAAAGTTACAGCCTCTAAAAGATGTTAAAAATCCCATAGGATTCTTTTAAATTTTTTTTTTTTTTTTAAATCACAGGATATATTCTAAAAAAAATAATTAAGCTAAAAAAAAAAACGAAAATGATTTAAATCTTTAAGAACAATAGCTACAGCCTCTCAAAGTTTAAAATTTTCCAATAGGCTTCTTATAAAAAAAATTAGTGGGCCTTGCTTGTTTTAGGGCCATCCTAGTACAGGTTGTGATAAGATGTGTTAAGTATACATAGATTTTCTCTGTATATACCTAAAAAACTTATCATAACCTGAACTAGAGGGCCTGAAATGAGACCTAACCTTGATGGATTAAAAATGAAAAGTCTATGAGAGTTTTGACAAGTTTGAGAGGCTAACTTTTTTTCCTAAAGAGACCTCCGATTTTCGTTTTCACTATTCTTCATTATTATTTATTTAGAGTATATCTTGTGATTTTCATACAAATCGGGGGTGACATCCCTCTGGTCTATTATTAGAAATGATTAACCTGAATCCGAAAATTACCCAAACTAATCTGTCAAACCAATATAAATTAGTTGTCAACTTTTACCAAAGCTGAACTAAACAAATAAATTAACTTAAAATTAAAACTGCATGAGAATATACTATTAGCATTTAATTTTAAATGATTGTCTACTACAAAAGCATCACTGCCAAAAAATGTTTGAGTAGGCCCAAAATGAATAATATAAATATACATGCAATTATGCCACTAATACATACCCGTCAATGAAACTTTTGTCAGCTAAATAATCATTTAGTGATTTAATGCCAGTTTCTTTGCTAAGATCTCCGAAATTAGTCATTTTCACTTTAAAAGAAATTAAAATTTATATTTCACACCGCTTTCCTGAACCCTCACGCTAGAAAGAACCAGTGTTCGAAACGCTGAACCAAATTCCAAAGATTAGAAAGTACAGTGTTGCCATATTTAATGCTTTAATATTAAATTATTAATAATAAATAAACTCAGAATTTTATTAACATAAAATTTACCCAAAGATATTAAAAATCAAAATAAATTTCTTTATATTTGAATTTTCCTAATTGTGCCAGATGCGAGTAGTTTGGTATTTTATTTATTTATTTAATTAAAGGTAAATTGTTTTCGAATCTGCTACACAAATATATTATAAAAATCTATGTGTATTTTAAGGACAATTTGTTATTAAAATTTATTATTATTATCATTATTATTATTATTATTATTATTATTATTATTATTATTATTATTATTATTATTATTATTATTATTATTATTATTATTATTATTATTATTATTATTATTATTATTATTATTATTATTATTATTTATTATTATTATATTTATATATATATATATATATATATATATATATATATATATATATATATATATATATATTATATAATATATATATAAATATATCATATATATATATATAGTATATATATATATAGTATATATTATATAATATTATATTATATAATATATATATATATATATAATATATATATATATATATATATATATATATATATATATATATTATATATATTACTATAATATATATATTATACTATATATATATATATATTGGTAAAGCTGTTAGACAGGGGACCCACAATTTTTAGACCGAAAAAATTTTCTAAGTCAAAAAAACTTTCTAAGTTCAGAAAATTAAGTTAGTTAAGTTTTTTAAGAAAATTCTTAGTGGCAAGCTTCTGGAATTATGCCAGAAGCTTGCACTAAAGAATTTTCTTAAAAAACTTAACTTAACTTATTTTTTAATACTAAGAATTATTTTATGCACTTTAGAAAAAATTTTTTTTTTTCGGTCTCAAAATGTTGGGGCTCTTCTAGAGGCTTACCTATATATATATATATATACGATAAATATATATATATATTATATATATATATATATAAATATATATATATAATATATTATATATATATATATATATATATATATATATATTATATATATATATATATATGTATAATTATATATATATATATATAATTATATACTATATATAACTTATATATATATAGTATATCTACAATATATAATAATATATATATAATCAATACCTTATATAATATAATATTATAACTATTATACTAATAGATATATAATATAGAGATTACATATATTATACTATATATATATATATATATATCTTTCTTTCTGTCTTTCCACCTTCCTCTTTGCCCCCAAGAATTGGGGGTAAGGTGCTGTTACAAGATCCGGAAAAAGAAAAGCCAGTAGGAGAAACATTGACAAACGCTTCGAAAAGACAAGCCCAGCCTGTACCGCCCCCTCTGTACCATTCATTATAGTGAGAGCTCGTCACAGACAGAAAATCCACCCTTAGAGCTTCATGGGACCGCAACGACCCACGGACCCTCACTATGGTAAATCGTTAATGTAAGCGTTCATCCCCTGGCCCAGGTGGCCACAACCATGCCCCATACAAAACCGCCATTCTCTCCTATCATTTACCTTTCTTTCTCGCCTCTGCCAAAACTCACATTTCTCTCCTCTCCTCCAGATTCGTTCACCGACTCAATCCACTTTCTCTTCGGTCTTCCAGCCGTCCGTTCCCAACACACTCACCACTATACATCCGCTTTAACCAACCTACTGATCATTCATCCTTATCCAACATGACCAAACCATTTCCAACATACTTTCATTTTATTCTCTCATTTTACCCCTTTCTTCACACCAACACCACTCTTCTACCACATTCATTCCTCTCTTTATCAATTCTTCTCACACCTAGCACACCCCAAGATTGTCCATCTGAACACATTGAAACTTTAAGATCTATACTTCTTATTCCCAACCATTTGTCTCACTACCATACAATAACACAGGTAACAACATACCCTCGATGTAAGACCCTAGCACACTCAAGACGTTGTCCTTTGCATTCACCAACGATTTAAATTGCACCAGCCACCTTCTCTGCCATCACAACTTTCCTGACTTACAACTCTGCATCGTCCGGTTCCTTCTCATTCCAACCATATAACCCTTAATATTTAAACTCAGACACTTGTTCTAGCTGCTCACCATCTAACATAACTTCACACTGAGGAGTGCCTCACTCACAAACCAATAACCTTCACTCTTTTATTCCACGACCCACACAATTCTAACTCCTCACAAGACCCAAGCAAAAAACACCCCCAACACCACCACCGCCCATGACCCGCCCCTGAGCATCGACTCCATTCAAAATATCCTCCCTCCAACCACACACCTCAACGACATAATCCACAGATTCGCCACACAGAACCAAAATCATCCGGCACTATAATAGCGTGAGGGCACCCTCCACTCAAACTCCATTCTCCACCATTGAACCACCATTTCCTGCCATCCCCACCGTCAAATTCTTTCATAAACCCCATCCATATTACAAATTGATAACCAAGGAGAACATAACACAACCCTGTTCCTTACTCCGCTTATTAATCCTAAACAATCCACCATTGACACCATTTATCTTACACACGCTTCACTATCGTCAATACATACTTTTGATTCCATTCAGAAGTCCTACCACCAACCCATATACACTAACACCCTGCCATAACGGCTTCCCTATTACTTCTATCATACGCCTATGTTGCAAATCCATAAAAACCTAAATACATTTATTCTTCTTTCCCTCATTTTCTCAATCATTTGTTTCAATGTAAAGATTTGATTCCACACAACCTTCTACCACTCCTAAACGCACCTTGTTCTTCACCAATCAGTCCCTCAGTCACTCGACGCACTCTTTCGACCAAAATACCAGGCATATACCTTCCCTACAACAACTCAATAAAACTTATTCCCCCATAATTTCTACAGTTCCCCTTTCTCCCTTACCCTTACTTATACAAGGGGACTATTACCGCTCTCCTCCAATCCCCTAGAACTATAACCCTCCATAAACGCTTTATGTTACACAACTTCCAAAATCCAATCAACACCATCTCGCATCCGCTCATTGATCATTTCACTAGTAATTTAATCTATACCTGCCAGATTTACCATTCTTCACCTTTCTCACCCTACCCATTACTCCTCCCTTCCTTTAATAACCTCATCCCCAAAATACCTATTCCTCTTGCACCACCAAAACCGCACACATTCACTAACACCTCATCATTACTGTTAATATTGTCAGATTTTCGAAGTGTCTTCTCCACACTCCCCTCACATCCATTTCATCAGCTACAAAGAGCCCATCCCTATTCATTATTCTAGCAGATTCCCCTTATTCTCATTTCTTAACTTTTCGCGCTTCCTTCCAGGAAGAGCTTCCTATTTTCCTTGTATGTCCTCAATTCATCCTCCTTCCAAACTGTTCATTTACTCTTTTTTCCTCCTACGAATGCACCACCTTTTAGTATTTCTTTTTCCTCCTTATATATATCCAAGCATCTTTCTTTTGAAATCATTCATCATTTGCTTTTAGTACATTCGACCACGCTTCTTTTTTACCTTAACCGCTTTCATCACCTCTTCATATATATATATTCCGCTGGTTAACATTCTTACTTTCCTACTTTAGCACATCCTACAACACTTCCTTTGCACTAACTAACAATTGCATTCCCATTTGCCCCCAGATTATTGTCCTCAGTTAATTCAAAACTCTGTTTCCGACATCAAACCGTTTTTTACTAGCGAGCGCTCTTACATAACTTATCCTTATTGTCTTGCCTACAACTATAAACTCTCACTTTTAATTTAACCTACTTCCTTTCGTATCACCTTCCTCTCCACTCAAGCCCCCACTAACTTAATTTTACATAGAACAACATAATGATCCGATAATTCCCATTCCTAACCCCCTAAATGATTTAATATCTCCAACACATACGTTCAACATCTTCCTTCTTCACCAACAAAAATCAATCGTACTTTTCACTTCGATACCATACTTCTACCTACACCAACATCTAGCAATATACTCTAATGGATACTCTTTGTGCTTAGTCAAAAGAAAGTATTTACTACACACATACCTCTCTCTTTCCAGAAATCAATTCACCTTCCTACCATCTCATTTTCTCCCGCCACCCAAAACACCTGTTATACCATTCCCCTTTTTTGGATCACCTATCCAAACCATTCAGGTGTTCCCCAAAACTATCAATCTGAAAGCTCCTACTCACCCCATCCAGAACATTCATTCAGATTATCCCAAAAAAATTGTACTCTTCTTCAACGTTTCCCTCAGATGGCACATACGTCACAACCACACATATCCTTGACCTTTTCAAACTTAATTTAACCATTAGAATTCTAGGACTCACACAATCAAAGTCTACCAGTAGCTTCCCATACCACAGGTCACTCATCAAAAATGCAACTCCTTCTCTTCCTCTTCATTCTCTTCCACACCAGCACGGCACACATTTCACATCACACCAATTCAAATTTTCACCTTTTCCTTTCATCTTTGTTTTCAGTCACAGCGAGCAAAATCAAATTTGCCCTTTCTAAAAATACATCCATCACCTCTCTCCTTCTCTCCTCAACATTAATTTCTCTGACATTCCATGCTACCAATACGATTCATTACAATTCGCCGTAAAGTAGAAGGTCGTTTCTACGGCGATCACGACCCTCGTCGAGCCTGCATTAGGCAGTACTGGCCAAGGAAATAGATGGTAGTAGCAGCCAACCCAACTACCACCGCCCCTTAGTCGACTTCTCCACGACCGCAGGACATACGATGTGGGAAATTCTTCTCCCCCGCACACAGGGATAGGAGTAGTAGGGATGTCTGTAGGTGTTATCTAAGAAGTGTGTGTGTACGTTAAGTATGTGATTATGATATGTGGATAAATGGTTGGTTAGTAATTGTGCCTGGAGATGAGTGCGATGAGAAGTAATATCGACACCGCGCACACCCAAGTCTGTCAGAACAGGACAAGCGAGCCACACGCGAGACCACTGACAAACACATTAAAAGAATGGGAACCCTAGCTATAAAATATTCCAAACATACGTTTCGAGTACCGTATGCGCAAACTGTACTTCTCCCCTCATAACCATCATACTATATATAAAACAAACATACACATATAATAACAAACGTAAACAATCCAAAAATATAACAACACTCTACTAGTAAAATCATAACGAATATAATAAACATTATATAAACCCTATAGTATATATATACGTAACTACAGCTACCTATACAAATATATATAAATAACTAGCCTGAACTAAATAAGACAACCCCTATATATATATATACTACTATAACCATAATATATATATACATATAATACTCCCCTAACTCCAACGAACGCCACACGCAGCACAAACATATATATATATATATAAAACATAAAAGGCTAAACGGCGCACACTCACGACTACATACAACTATCAGCCCCTCACAACCAACATAGGCAATACAAACACATACCCAATTACTCTAGCCACTCAATATCCAAAACATCACACCATATAACTATTATATCATATACACATACGAGCTCAATAACAAAAATACACACATCACTAATAAATAACAGAAAAACGCATCACTCATCCTAAACAAACATCACACAACGATCACCACCACTACCAATTATCATAGGATATAATAACCTAACCTACATACGCTCCATACATAAGAACTATAAGCAGTAAGCCACCTATACTAACAACCCTCACCTACTATAGAAAAAACGACAACAACACCATAAACAAGGATACCAGCTTAAGCATCCACAATCGACCTAACAATAATCTCGACAGCCAGACTATTACTCATACTGACTATTAAATCAACACACTACCCTGAAAGTGTAGAGACCTACCAAAAACACTTATAATAACACAACAAAAAAGCATAACACAAATATGGCCACAGTAATGTAACCGCAAACATAACAACAACTAAAAAGACACCACACACCAACTAAACAACACTTAATAACTAAAATTATGGCTCAATCAACACAATGTCAGTTACTCCAGAAAATTCGGTTATAATCATATTACTAATACAAATCAGCATCTAATCACCTCATAGTATAATTAATAAACTATATAATTTTCAATTTAACACTCAATTTTTATAAATACTAATTATCATTCATATATATATATACTATATACACTATATAAATATATATAAATATAACTACTATATATATATGACATTATATTAAATATATATATATATGATTATCACTATCCAACACTAGAACAAACCGACATCCCCTAAACTCTCACAAAAAAACCACCTATAATCTACATAAGAACATACCCTATACAAACACCCAATACATATAATAAACTAATAATCATACTGCCAGACATAATACCACACCAAATATATTATATATAATATAATATACATACTATACTATATTTAAATTTATTTTATAATGAGCACTATATATATATCATATACAACCTAATATATACAACAATGACTATACACAACACTCCCTCAATAATAACCATAAGTATATATATATATATATATATACTACTACGACACAACATAACAGTACCTGCATCGACGAGACAGCAACCCAAGACACACGCACACAATAATCATACACAAATAACATCAATATACATACAAGCGCAGCCAACATACCACAGACTACAAATATACCACATCATTACCACACACGAACTATACCACAAGCCCATACACGGCCTCACTATCACAACAACAGCATCAAGACAAGCCCCGACAATCCAGACCTAGGTGAAACCCAATCAGAGCCACCACTACCGCAGTCAGCATCATATAATACAACTAAGCTATATACATAACCTAACAAAATAAGAATAACATATCATATATAATATAACTACTAATCAACCCGTATCAACCGCAATAAACTACACTAATCAAACACAGTATACATCAATAAACCATCACCCACTAACACCCACACTAACACCAGAACAAACAATAATACTCCCACTCTAACGAATAAACAGAACATCAGCAACACACCACATACTCAGAAGTACATGATACACCCACGCATAAGAGCAGCTACACCAGCTCAATACACGATTAAAACACAAACACACCGAACACAGACCACACTCATACTAAGACGCACCGCAGTGACTCGTAACACCTAAACCCATTGTAACACCACCCACACGAACAATAATCAAACGACGAACACACTATACAACTCCAATTCAACACTACGTATACACACTTGCACTATGCAACGAAAACTCAACCACAACATACACATAACTATCACAATACCTACTATACATCAACATACTCAACACAATCACACCACCAAACAACATCCAACCACCCACATTAACATACACTATCTACTAACAGCAACACTAACCAGTACAACCACTATGTCGACCAAAGTTACTATATTATATATCAACCTCCACCACCACCACACACCCAGAAGCAAAATACGATACAACTCAAAATCAACCCCATACACACTCAACATCCAAAAAACTATCACTCACCACATACAAACACTCATAGACACAACCAGACCCGCGTACAACAACCCTTATACACCCAACAGCGGCACCCACCTCTCAAATACAAGACATCGAGACATACATACTCACACAAGTCAATCCACAACCCATACCGTACATACAATACACTCACATAGCAACTAAAACAGTCTAACTCAATAGTCCACTCTATACACCTACAACCACAAACCATCACCAAGATATAATATAAAACCACTATACATACCTACATAACTACGTATACATATAAAAACACCCAACATCAAACTCTACTACATAATACCAAATAACCAAAACAGCCAACACACGATGTATAATATCATATATCCGAAAGAAAAAAACATTACAGGAAGCACACACACACACCACACGAACACACATGCGCACAAATCACAAGTCACTCGACAACACAACAACACGACTCTCCAATCCACACTCTACAGAAACAACGCAACACTATAAATCGAATCTGATGCACAGATGTATACACTACGCGTGGAGACAAGACAGAGAAGCAAATTAAAATGAAAACGGGCATAACACAATTACTAATGAAATTTCAACCATAACATAAATACTTGTAATAATATTATCTTGGATACGACAACATGCCACCACACTAACCCCAGACGCTAACATAAGCCACCAACCTACTAAACGTAATCATATATACAAGTGAAACTATAACACCACATAAACCACCAAGCCAACAATAATATAATACACTCACTCATTACTAGCCAACAAGAGCTATATCATGGCCAACTGCGACACACGTCAGCACGAGCCCACCACAATCATATATAGCGCCATACAAGCACTCACGCTCCATTATCTCCATAATCCAAAGACGACAAAGCGTACAAAGAGCCTAAGTATAAACACCAGTATACTCCAGCAGAACTCGATCTGAATAACAACCCCTCATACCCCACATCGAGTATCCCTCATTTAATACAAATAGACCAGATAATCACTCACACCACCACAAAGCTGCAAAACACATACCACTTGTCCCGACGAAACGAATGCCAAGAGTGCCACTGTTCTCGACTCACTCTACATATATATCGTTTAGCGCGAATCCCACAACTCTCAACGACGATATCGATGGTAGTTTTAGAACAACAGGTTAAACAATCATTCACAGGATAGCCCAATCCTCTCATCAGGATCATATGTCTCCATACGAATCTATCTATATAATATCACCGGTCTAATATCTTGCCTAATTTATACAGTTATAAACATACTGAAGACTGATACATGTGCTATCAATAGACGCTATCATAAGACATCGCCACACGTTATCAAACGACCCCAGCTACAGTCCTCCACCAGTAGCTATCAGCACATTTCAGCGTAGCTTACAACAAATACTAAATATTTATACTAGTTATATATAAATATATATATATAGCATTAATCATATAAATATACGTATAAATATTCATACACACCTCACGACCAAACCTTCTGACAATTATACCAACTACATACACTATAACTCACCCTAGACTCTCTATATCTTCACACCCCTATCCGTAACAACGCAACAGCTCGACTATACACGCCCTACGCACTGATACTCATATAATAAAGCTATCACCGCAACCACTCAGCCACCTGACGATACCTCAACACCCTATAGACACAGCTACGAGACCATCACTAATATAAGCCTAAACTAACCTCTAAGCTCAACAAGCCAAACATCACACTCCAGGACAGACGCTACCTTCAACCAACTGATACATTAATATCATCGCCTTAATCCTAAATCAGCAAAGGAACACCCGACCCAACAATCACAATATAGTAAATCAAGATAACAATACTAACGACTTACCCAATATATGTACATCACATACCCATACAAACCTTACTACTAATAAGTAAAACAGTAGACTCCTATAAGTCATTACGCAATAACACACCACAGAATTAAGAACATAAAAGAACCAGATCAACTACTATACATCAAATATATATATTACAACCAAACCAATGTATGTAACTAAAATCCTCACGCACACTCAACGTGATGTATGACTAGCAGAAATAATCTAAACCAATTATAAATCACCATATACTCACATACACCTAACTAAAATACGTACATCAACTCCAATAATAGTACTACTACTTCACTGCCCAGCAAACTATAAGCCATTGAAATCAGACACAACTCTACGGACAGTTCCAAACCAACCCATGGTATCACGTATGAAGTAATCGTAACGACTCCCTTCTACGCATCCACCTACAGCATATACTACAATAATTCACGACTATATACGTAAACAAAACTCTCTACAACTCAAACACTGAGACACAAACACGCCGCAGACAGATCTGCAATCAACTAGTATCACTTTCGACAAACTCAGCATATAATCCGACGAGAAACTTCAACATAATAACATCCCGAATAAACATACAATACCACCAAATACATACCCACCACAACACATATAAGGTATAGATACTACACACTCACAAATACACACCATATACAAAACTATACTAACGTAACTACACTATCAATAACACAAATCCCTATCCCTAACTACGATAAAACTAACCATCTACATAATTACTCGAAGAACCGTAACATATGTATACACCCAACGACACAATAACTCACACAATATTACCTAAAAATTATATCATACATTTTAACACCTTCGATCAGCTGACTTCATACCCAATACATATCATAACTTCAAACAATGACGCAGTTATATAGAGTAACATATATAAACCTATACCAAATTACAGCAGGTAACACATACCAACTAATATTCTTATTAAGAAATGCTCTATCTACACTAGACATAATGCTAACACAACCAGTACTTACATACAAACTATATATCATATATCCCTCATTATCATAGACCTCACCACATTCTATAAATAACCATAACACTATAATCAATAAATACAAATACTCCGCTGAAGTAGCCATCACACTATATAACTATACTAATTAATATCTATAACTACTAACACGTAATATATCCTATAATAACAATATATCAGAAATATAGCAATTGACTAACAAAACCATACCAGATGTACACCTCCTCCGTAGCACCGCAAACCCACGCATACTCAATACCAACACAACACACAGAGTAAGCACACTTCACGACCCTACATAAGTATACTAAAACTACACATACACCACCCTACTTATATATATACATATTATATATAAATCAACCCTAACAAACTCCCACTCAACGCTAACAGCCTTATTATAACCATACTCACATCGCACAAACCCAACCTCAACAACAATAACGCTCATCTATTATAAACATTAATGATAGTACTATTATGTAAGAATATATATATATATAATATATATATATCAAAATGAGCTCAAAGATGCAGTGATCAGAGTTGGAGAAATGTGGTACAGAACAAGAAAACGAGACGAAATGTATGAACGTGGAAATGCAGGATAACCCTAAGGAATGGAGAAGAAAACGAAGACATCCCACGAACTCACTAACCTACTCATCGACTCAGATATATATACATCGCTCATGCGCAGGAAGCATGGCAAAGAAAGACTACTTGGTGAAAAGATTGAGTACGAGGTGACGTAAGGAAGAAGAAATACACCATGGTGGAACGAAGAAGTGAAAATTGCTAATTAAGAGAAAACCGCGCACCATCTAAAAAATAGGAAGTGGCTGAAAAGCAAGAACAGCTGCAGCAAGGGAGGAATATGTACAGGCAAGGAATGAGCAGAGAGAATAAAGAGGAGAGCAAAAAAGATGGGAGACAGAGGGAACTATATACAGCGCACTAACGCGACCGAGAACGAAACAGAGTAAATAGATCTACAACCCCGATAGAGCACACGAAAAGCGGAACAAAGAAAAAGCTGTTCAAGATCGGCGAAGGCGGGATAAGAATAACAACAAAAAAAGCAGTAAACTAGACATAAAACGATAGATATTAACGGAGAGATTCTTGTGAGACGGAAAGAAAGAAATGATAGATGGACCCGGAAATACATGAAGAGATCTTGCAATGTTAGAATACAGAGAACAGGAGGAAGAAGCTGCAGATCAGACAAGGGAGGTAGGAAGAGGAGGGATGAAGGCGGAGAGATAACTGTGGAGGAATATGAAGAGGCTATAAAAAGGATGATAGAAACGGAGAGATTCTTGTGAGAGGATGGAGTGGCTGTGGCGTTGGTGGTGGAGGAGGGAGAGGAGCTGAAAGGGAGAATCATCAGTTTGACGAACAAGTGTGTTGGTTTTTTGGAGAGAGGAAAGGGTACCGGAGGGATGGGGGGCGCAAAGCAATATAAAATACCGATATATATAGATAAAGGAGATGCGTGGAAGCTTAATATTATGGGGTTGATCTCATGATGACCATCTGACAGAAAAATATACGAAAATAATATTGGAGAGTGCGAGGTTGAGAGAGAAGGTAGAGCCGAGACTCGGAGATGAACAGTACGGGTATATAAGGGGAAGAGGAACGACTGACCTCTTATTCACACACACTAAGATGGTCTCGGAGAAGATGCTGCGAATATGGCAAGAAGAAGATTCTGTGTGTGCCTTTCATTACTACAAAAAGGCTTCGATTCTGCTTGCAAGGAAAAAGCTCTGGAGAGCTATGGAGAGAATTATGGAGTGAAGGGTAGATTAAAGAAGGCGATAGAAAGTATGTATGAGAAATGCACTGTAATGTTAGAACCAAGTGCGAGAACGATAGATGGTTTGAGTGTGAAAACAGGATGAATCATAGGGAGTTTTTATCGCCACTGCCTGTTTATAATTGATATTAGACGTCACGGTGAAAGGAAAGTGAAAGAAAGACTGGGAGATTTGAAGGGGACATAATGGCATAGCGGACAATTCTGGCATGTTGGAGCCGAGAGAGAGAGCGATTCGAGATGTGTGGAGTTGTTTTGCGGAGGAGTTGGAGAAGCAGGGATGAAGCTAGATGAACATACAGAAGACAGGATATTAACAGTAACCGGAGGAAAGGAGGAGGGATGAGAATGATGGTGAGAGAGGAGGAGGTTGAGGCGGTAAATACCTGCAATTATCTCGAAGGATGTTTTAACAGAAGGGGCAGGAAGTGGGTAATAGAGATTTACGCGCAAGGAATGGAAAAGTTATGGATTAAGTTATGAAAGCGGTATACCCCAGATGAAAGACAAACATCAGAATAGAGGTTAAAAAAGTGATTGTGAAAAAACTCTCCAGAAATTCAAGAGCCGTATGCGTCGAATAAGATCACACCGTACCGTTTTCCTCCTGCATCATGACAATGCTCGACCACATTGCAGTGCCCAAATGCTTAAACTTCTAGGTCAAAAATCATCCACGCCTAACAGTCCTGATTGAGTCCCCAGTAAATTTTAACTTAATTTCAAAAGATTGAAGAGTCTCTCCTCAAGGAGTGAGGTTTGGTCAGATATAAGGTAAAGAGAGAGCCGTGTTACTGGTTTCGGTAAACGTTCAAGACTTTTTTCAACCAGTTTTGAGATAGTGGGTTAAACATTTGCAGAAATGTATTGACGTTCGAGTTATGTAAAAAAAAAAAATGTACATGCTCATTGAAAAAACCTTTGACATTTTCTCATCAGTCTTTGTTTCATTACCTTCTCTGCAGTGTAATAGATTTAACCAGCAGGAATAAGCGTACATTTCAGCAACCGAAAAGGGACTAGTTATGCGTGTAATGATAGAGTTGCATGCAAATACCAGAAATTTACCATATAATTTCTGTTGTTACGCAAAAGATGCAATGATATTGTCGCGTTTGTTCTTCTATTAATTCGGCAAAAGGGCAGTAGCGGACCTGTAAATGCTTCCCTTCTTCTATTTACCGAATGATTTCATTGTCCGGCAAAACTTCATAGGAAAATAATCGACAAGTTCACTTTAACACTCAAAGAAAGCTTGCTACCCTTTGTTCAATCTTACTACTAGAAATCTTTATTCTCTTACTAAAATAAATACTATTCGAAATCTTGCTCTACTTATTCCTGTACGTTTTGCATATCTAACGTTTTTATTGATAAAGCCAATAATTTTTGCTTCCTGTTCTAATAGCTCTATCCTAGATGATTCCTCTTAGCTTTTCCAGTCTCCCTCCTAAGATTTATGAGAAAATAACCTCTGCGCGTTAATAGGGAGTGCTTCCAGGATGGAGACCAATCTTTATTTTAATTTCGATCCCTCTCTATGTTAGGTAGTCACAATTTTAACTACTTTTAAAATAAACTACAATAAAAAGTGAAACATCCTTTGCAACTATTCTCGGAAAACCATCGTTAGAAATTTTACCTCTTTTGCATCAACACTTACATGTGAAACTCTTTTAACCAGCTTTTTAATTTTTATTAATCTCCCTCGCTGTAAGTTAAGCGGTCGTCTTTTCTCACTGAATGGTTTTCATGTAGGGGCATGTGTGTGGGTTTGCTTTGTCTTTTTAAATCAATAAACATCAACATTGTTTTTTAAATTAAAAAAATTATTTTGAAAAATATTGTTTCTTTCAACATTGGGCTTTAAATATATATATATATATCTAGTATATATATATATAAGTAATTCATATATATAGTATATATATTATAGGTATATACTTTATAAATATATAGTGTATATAATATAATATATATATATATATATATATATATATATATATAATATATATATAGTATAGGAATAGTATTATATATTAAACGTTGGTAAATGGTAAAAGGAGACTTAAAGTCTGGAGTGCGCTAGGGTGTTTTTGCATGAGGGGTATGTTGTTACCCGTGTTAATTGTATAGTAGTGAACGATGGTCTGGAGATAAGAAGTATAATCTAGAAGTTCCAATGTGTTGCAGATGGAGCAATCTTAGGACTGCCTAGGTGTGGAAGAGAAGTAGGCGTAAAACGAGAGAATAAATTCGTTAAGTATGTTGAGATCCCCGGTTGCTCATGTGGAATAGGATGAATGATAGTCGGTTGGATATAAGCGGATGTATATTGGATATAGAGTGTGTGGAAAACACAACCGGCTGGGAGACCAGAGGAAAGAGTGGATTTAGTCAGTAAAGGAATGTTTGCAGGAGAGAAATGTGAGTGGGCAGTGAGCGAGGAAGAAAGTGCAAGAATAAGGATTAGAAATGGCGGGGGTGTTGTAATGGCGGTATGGTTGTGGCCCCACCTGGGCCAGGGAATGAACCCTAAACTTGACGATTTACCATAGTGAGGATCCGTCGCGGTCCGCGTGAAGCTCTAATGTGGATTTTGACTGACAGCGACGAGTTTTTACTAATTAATGCTACAGAGGGGCGGTAAAGGCTGGGCTTTCTTTTTCGACTTTCGTCATATTCTCTCCTACTGCGTTTCTTTTCCGATGCATGTAACGCACCTTTCTCCCAATCTTGCGACATGCTTCTGTGAAATATTATATATATTATATATAATATATATTATATATATATAGTAACTATATATATAATATATATATAAATATAATATATATATATATATATATATATAGTATATATATATATATATATATATATCTGAATTTATGTTGGGATGGTAAACAGCTGAAACAAGTGTCTCTGAGTTTAAAGTATTTAGGATATATGTTAAAAGATAAGGGAACGGATGATGCAGTGTAGTAGGAACGTTGTGAATGACAGGAAGTGGCGGGTTGGCAATTAAAATCATTGGGGTGGAAGAAAAGGGTACTTAAGTTTTTGTTGAATGCGCTGACGGATCTTACGATGAGAGTAATTTGTTACCTGTGTTTAATAGGTGGAGTAGTATGCGACAGGTCCGAACAGAACAGCACTGTCTATTGTAATAGCGACTATAATGAGTAGTGAAGCGACAATTTGAAGGGCAATTAATGAAAGAGAAAGAGTTGATAAAAATAAAAAGACTTAGACTCCATTACCACTTTCGTTACTTTTCCCGGCGATAGTGATATTGAAAGAGATAAGTAGAAAAAAAATATATCAATATTTTACTTTTTCAAAAAAAATATTTTTTTGAAAAATTGAAATATTGATATATTTTTTTGCTACAGTTTGCTTCTTCTCCCATCAAAATTGGCTGAAAATTAAGAATTTTATGTCCATTTTTAGGTGGGAGGTAAAATGGGGGCTGCTGGGGTCCAATATTGGACCCTGCCTTTGAAGAAGGAAAGAGAACGGTTCCTGCTGTAAAAAGTTGTAAGGTTGTTGCTATATACTTTAAATTTTTAATAAATTTATTCTTGTAAAATTTTACGAAATTACCATACGTCCATTGGAATAGACCGTTAATTTGGATGTTAAAATTTCTTCTTCAATAATAATAATAATAATAATAATAATAATAATAATAATATGATAATAATAATAATTAATAAATTAATAATAGAATAATAAGAATTGAAAATGAATAAAATGAATAAAATTGAGATTTCATATTATGTCAATGGTGTAGCTCGGTTTGTTTCCTTTTATCTCTACATTAGATTTTACAATGGGGGGAAACTTTTTTGAGTATGTTAATAATGTTTAAGTCTTCCAGTAACTTTTTCAATGAAAATTTTTTTAAAGTATGTTATAATGGTAATTAAGTTTCCTTTTTTAATGTTAAGTGTATTGCCCTGTTAGTACACATTTTTTTTTGATATGTGCACTGGCAACCTAGTTATTTTCCGTATTTTCCCCATCATTCAAAATTACCAAAAAATGACAAAAATAACCAAATGACTTGCACAATGGAATGTATTTTTAAAGGGAAAATGGGGCCAAATGGGCCATTGTTAGAGGGCCAAGTGGTGCCATTGGTCAACGTATAAACGTAAATATGTCTAAAGAATAAAACGTATTTATGTCCCTACCTGGTGGTCCCTATTTCTGCGCTTTCAGCAGGAAACTTTTACCTTAGCGTATTTATTATTATTAAGTAATTATTAATTATATTATTATTATTATTCTAGTATTTATTATGATTTAATTATTATTATTAAATTATATAGTTTATTTGATTATAATTAATTCATATTTATTTATTATAGAGGTATTATATAATTTTTTATGTTATTTTATTTAAATTTAAATAAATTAGACTTAAATGAAGGTATATTAATAATAAAGGGTATAAATATGATATTAAATAATAGCTAAAAAAGTACGGGTTTTGGTTGCCAAAAACCCATAATATAAGTTGTAGTTAAAACGCTTTTAATAGCAATTTGCAGAAAAAAGTTTGTATTTTATTGAATTTGAAATTTTGACATGTGTTTTTAATATATCGTGAGAGATTCACCTTGCATATCCTTCCTCCATTGATAATCTTTTTAATTTGACTAAACAAACTATTATGAATGGTAACAGATTTAAGTATGACAACCTAACAAATGAAGTATATCCAGAATATGGAGCCAGTGTAGTTTTAACAGTATTTTCACCTGGTACTTAAAATTTAAAGGTTGCCTATATTATCTACACAAAGAGAACTAGCTCTAAGTTAATGGTAAAAACAGTTAAAGTATACTTGACGGCTGACGATATGACGGAGGACGAGAGAATCAGATGCATAAAAAATTTAATTTTTCACAGGGTATGTGCCTCTATGATACATTAAATAATATGTTCCTTTTACGGATAACTCTCTGGGCCGCTTGGAAATGAACTCTCTTTGTTTTCTAGAGGTCGACCCTTGAAACTGCCTTAAACATAACTACTCACCTTACCATCTCATTAAACCTCTGAACCTATCGGAAATCATAACAATTCATTTCCAACCCTAGAACCACATCCAATTAGTGTATCATAGAGTCCCCTACCCTGTGATACTTTTTTTTTTGATTCGCATCTCGTTGCCGTGCTATGCCGTCTAATGTACACTTTCGGTTACCTGTAAAACTTCTTATCTACCCCAATCCCCTGATATATATATATTCTATATCTCCCTCTCTCTTAGATATAATCTTTTATTCTCATATCTATCTCTCTTCACTTATATAATATTATGTATATATTGTAATGATATATATAATATTAAAAGGAATTTTTAATTCTCGCCTCTAATATATATAAGTAATATATAATATTTATATATATATGTATTATAATAATGTATATATATACTGAGATAAAGTGGTACCTAGGATAAGTTGTTACCCAATCACCATGTTATAAATTTTACATTCAGATTTTGTGTTAAGTTGATGACATTTCTTACTTTAATTTGTTAAATTCTCTTGAACTAATTTTTTCACACTACATTGTTTACTGGATTAAATCTATAAACTGTAATATATATCATATTTATATATATAATATATATATATAGTATATATAATATATATATTATAATAATAATACTATATATATATGATATATCAGAGTAGTTTTATAATTCTATGTATATATTTTTTTTTTATATTGATTTTAATATATATTCCATTATTATATACAGTAATATAATATTAATAGTAAAATAATATATCTTATTTTCACTATGAAAAGAACGAAGAGAAGGGTATTATTATTAAGATGGAAAATTCTTTTAATACAATGCTCATGTGCACAATAAAAGTAATATATAGGAGTTATTATCCCTATATTATATTATTACGTTTATATTATATATAAATATGACTAAATACCATAATACCAGGCCTTACTATTTCGACGTGCTTGAAACTCGAGGACTAACATTAAAACAATTGCTATATATATTGGACTACCCATACCAATACTCACTTAACCAGTCTAATTTATATAAGGTAATATATATATATACCATTATATTATAAATAAATTAATGGTTTCTAGCACAGAGAAATAATGAATTTATTATAGTAATCTGTAATTGATCAAAAGATTAAGGCCGTTACGTAATGAGAGAGTATTGAGAGAATGAAAGAGAGTAGAGAGAGAGATAGAGAGAGAGATGAAGAAGAGAGACGCATCTGAAATGAGAGAGATGTAAGCTTCGGAGTAGAACGACCAGAAGAGATGAGTAGATGAGAGAGATTGGAGAGACCATGGAAGAGAGATTGAGATGTAGAGAAGAAGAGTCAAGGGAGATTTTGAGATGTAGAGGTATGTAGATGAGATGTAGATGTAGAGCCCGATGAAGACGATGTTGAGTCATCGCAGGCGGTACGCACGCAGGCTATGATACGTGATGAGGAGAATCGAGCAGACAGAGATGAGAGAGATCGAGTAAAGAGAGTAGTACGTTGTTAGAGAGATGCGAGGATTGAGTAGAGAGGACGTAGATGGGAGAAGAGAGATGTCAAGATGAGAGAGAGAGGAAGATGAGTAGGAGTCAGAGAGAGAGAGTAGCTATCATGCACTCGAGTGTCTGCTTGATTGAGCAGATATGCATAGTATATAATGTGAGAGAGAGTCGAGAGAGCGAACCCGCTAGGCGACACCGAGCCATACGCACACCGATCATTCGAGCCAGAAGAATTTTGCACGCCCGAAGAGACCGGAGCTGAGACGCAAGCTAGATGTAACAGGGTCGATGAGAGTACTTTCTTGCTTGTCCTCTATGTACGCACTTTGTAGAGACGATCTGCAGTAGAGTACTAGAGTAGAGAGGTAGAGGGGAGATGGGTAGAAGACGCAGGACGGAGGAGCAGAAAGTGATCTAGCTATATTAGGGAGTATCGTATAGTGTCTGACGAGCCCCGGCGACCAGCGCGAAGAACTGCGGCAGAGTCGTTGCGCAAAATGGCTTCTCGCTGGAACGTGACGCTTCCTCAAATATATGGTCGTGAAACATCTCGAGGAGTATGTTACGCTCGCCGTGTTGCACAACGGTCATGTTATGTGTAAACCGCATGGACGGAAGCCGTCTTAAAGCAATTCTTCGAAAAGGACTACCCACGATACGAGCCGATACAGGGATGCGAAGGGAGCGGTAGGTGGTCGAATGGTAGGTTCAGTAGACGGAAAGCGTTTTAACATTAGCCTTTACCACGGCCGCGGCCCGAGGTGAAGATAAGGGGCAGCAGTGAAGTTGTGTTTACTAGTGTCTGGTTTCAGTTATCATGGAGTTATTACTTAGTGTATCTGAGACTGAGCTTTGCTAATTCTTCATTGGCCTCGGGTGCGCTTAATATCTGGTTTTCGATTTTATTATTTTGTCATACTTTTTTCTGGTAAGGACTGGTGGCCTGTTGAGCCCCTGTTGTCATTGTGTTGTCGCAGGTGTCGTCCCTTTGTAGTTCCTGCAGAACTGAGATGGCACGAGCGCTACATTGGCACCACAATACGGTGACATCATTTTATAAACTCTACGACGGACGAATGAGTGATTTTACGAGAATGGGGAGATGGACCGATGATAATGCGTATTATATTAGCAAGTACTTGTTAGGCCATGTGAGGTCTGAGGGAGGAAGCAATGTCTCCGTCCGAAGTCGACATTTATACCAATCTGGTTTTTTTGTTCTGTGATCAAGTTCTCTACCCCGGGCGACCAACCAAGATTTTAGGTTAAGCTAACAACATTGAACCTCAACCCAGAGACCTATTAGCCGGCGGCGATACACGTATACAACGTCGGAGATCTATTCTTGTGTAAGATATATTTAGTCGTAACCATCTTTGAGCCCATGGATGAACTCCCATTTTCCCTGTCGTACGAGATTATGGATAACATAGTCCACACCGAAGAATTTTAAGGGTATAGATCAATAAGAGTTTTTCGGGATAAAAAATACGCATCACAAATTGAAATTGAATCTTTGGTCCATTTTAATAGATGTACCTACGAAGAGATACTCCTAACCCCACCTATTAGTATGAAAATTCCGATAAAGTCTTCCAAAATTAAACTTACTGCGAGAAATGCTGTAAACATACGTACGGCTTGTTCGTATATTTATTCAAAAATTCAGACTTTGGATTCAAAATAAGGATTTATAATTATAACATTATAGTAATGGATATAAGAGTTTGTTCAGAGGAATCAAACGTAGGATCTTCTTCTAAGATCAAAAAGTGTGAGATCTAGGAAGATGGAGATTTGGTTTTGATTAAAGTTGAAATTAGAATAAAGAACGCGCATGTTACAGAAATTAATGATCAAGGCAAACCAGTAACTCCTTAGCGGTAATAATCCTGTCAAACTATCTCTAAATCCTTCTTATATCCCATTTCTTCATCTTATATTTTTATATATATTAACATTTCATTACTTGAAAATGGGTGCAAGATTTTCATCCAATTTGGAAACGGTTTAGGAATCGATCCAGGTTTCCGCTTTCACACTGTTAAGTCATGATAAAAAAGAAAACTTTTTTATGAAATCTGGAGTAAATTAATTTAATTCTAAAAATCATAAGGAAAGTTTGTCGAAAACTTTTGTAATAATTAATTAAAATAATTAAAGCCTCTATTTTTGAAATTTAACTTTAAAGTTTAAACAGCAATTCATATATTTTATACTCTGCCAAAACAGGAATATTTTCCGAGGAGAAAAACTAATTTCTAAGAAATAGTTGATAAACTTCCTAATTTTCTCCAGAGAAAAAAATTTCCTCGAAGAATTTTATTCCATTTCCATTCACACTGACGAAATTTTGGATCTGTGCATAAATTGTAGGCATTTTAAACGTCGTCTGAATATAGTATAACTTGTAGGCATTTTAAACGTCGTCTGAATATAGTATAACTCTCAAACGATGACGGAGGGAGAGGAGGATTATATAGATGATGTCATCTTAAAATGTTGAAAAAAAATGGGCATGTTTTAACATGTATTATTTATGAAGGAAAATAGAAGACTATCTGCGAAACAAGCCTGCCTTGTTTAAGGTTGAAACCACACTAGAAAAATATTTTATATCATTAAATCGCCAAAGGGACAAACCACTGAGCATTGAAGTGCAAACGAGTGTTTCATCCCAACCTAACACAAAAAATGGTTAAAAGGAAAAGGGATGCGTTTCAGCACTCTAACAGATTCTTCTTCATTCCCAATATATATATATATATATATATATATATATATATATATAGTATAATATATATATTATATAATATAATATATATAATATATATATATATAATATACATAATTTTTGTATATATTTGAATTAAGAATGTATATATGTATATTTAAAATTTATATGTATGTATATATAGTATATATATATATATATATATATATATATAATATATCATATATATATTAGAATATAACAATATAAATATACTTATTAATATATATGTAGGGTGGTTGGTTAAAAGATATTAAATCTATATTGAACCATATACTCTTCGAACTGATGAACAAATCTTTGGCCAGGCCCCGTGACAATCCAATCAACTAACACGTTATAGATCTAGCGCGGTATTGACCCAGTTATTCAGCGACTCGCTTTAAGTGAGCTCGGCCATGTGCATGATGCAGTGCAACCAATACCTTAACCAACTCACGCAAACTTATTCTTTTTAGAGACCTCAAGTGGACAACGGTTTGACCGATTCTTGTCTTATGTGAAAACATTCAGTCAATATTTTCTTACCAGCAAATGAATCCGTTTTGGGATCAATCTTACAATCACACAAAACCCACGTCTCTAAGACTTAAAGCAATAGCAAATTGAATATTCAAATAAATGAAAAGTAAAATACCGTTTGGAAATACTGCAAATGAGAAACCAACATGGGATAAGTTAGAAATATTTTAATAAAAAAATAAATGAAAATGTAACTGGTCTTACTAAACTAGGTTTTTATAAGTCCATGGAGCATAGTAGCCGGATGTCTAATAGAATCCGTTCATGCACCACCGCACATATAGACCTTCAGTAAGTATAGTCAACTTCTGTTTATATATATATATACTAATCAGTATATATATATATAATATAAGTACACTATACTATAATATATATATATATATATAAGTATATAATATTATATATATATATTGATAACTTCAAAATACCTACAGGTTTATACTTCCATGTACACATATAGCCGAATGTCTAATAGATATCCGTATACATGCACACCGCAACTATATAGAACCAAAATGTTAACTACTAAGTATATATATATATATATATATATATATATATATATTATATATATATAGATATATATCATATAATAGTATATATATATAATATATATATATAAATATTATGCTCGAAAGAAAATAAATAAAATATAAAACATAAATACTTTTAACCAATCAATTCAAAAATTTCCTGCCCATACTTATATATAATAAGTAAAACATACTAAAAAATATATGTCCAATAATATATATAATAAACATAAATATTTATCAACAAAAATAATATATGGACAAATGACTTGCAATGATATAGAATCATTACTTGTAAATTCGTTTATGACAATGTGTTAAAGGCTAGATTTCAGTGTTTGAACAAATGAATGCGAGTCACAGTCTGGTCAGGGATCAGCTGTTGTTCTAAAGCAAGAAGTTGCCAACTAGTAATTATAACAATCTTAATTTCAAAAAAATAATAGGATTTAGTAATTATTCGTATATAAAATAATGTAACTTTTAACCAATTAAACCTTTTATGTTTGTTAACTCAAAAAGAATCTTTACCACGTTATACAGAAAAATACAAGTCCATATCGAATACAATACGTACCGGTCGCTTACCTGGCTAGTGATCATAATAAGCAACATGACCGCAGACCAAATGCATTTGCAAATCGCTTTAACAGACGACACTTTTAATAATAAGCAATGCAAAGATTTTATTTACACCAATAAACACAAGTTATATTTAGAAGAGCACTAAACAATATTGGCTTTAATAAAAAACTAAAGCCACCGAGATTTCCACATTGAAAATTACAATAACTTATTGCATTTAAAAAATAATACAAATTACTTTATAATAAAATCTATAATAACACACCTCCACGATTTACAAAACTATGCAAACTAAAATAATCAATTTAACATCGATCAGAACAGCAGCAACAGGGCGCAGTGAGCCAACTGTAACACAACCGCGGTTGAGTTGACGGACCATGAAACAAAAGAGGTCCAAAATATTCATATTACTATTTTAGAACAAATATTTGGCAAACCAGTTTAACATCGCGACCATCCAATCTACATCTCTAAAATTTAATAAAAGATGTATCCACTTATTAGTTATTTTAGTAAAGCAATAATTAATTTACAACTCAGAGGACGTGAAAATTTGGTATTTCTTTCATCGAGAACATCTTGTTCGGCGCAAGAAATCGTCAATTTTCTTCTAAAATCAATAACAAAAAGCCTAAATAATTAGATCCATTCTACAATCTTTTCAGTTTGGGAAACATTGAAAATATTATTGCAATACATACATTATTATATTAAATATCATTATTACATATATATATCATAATATAAATAGTATATATATAAATTTTTTAGTATATATACTAGTATATATATATAATATTTATATATATAAGGTTACATATTAATATAATTATTTATAACAATTACATACATATAGACATAATAGCGCAGTAACACTTATAACAGGTTAACAAAATAATATAGAGAAAATAAAATAATATAGTAATAATGTAATAATACGCAATAAGTATATGCAATAATAATAATAATACTCTCAAACTAAAATTATTATATAGCTATTATATTATTATTAATCAACCCCCAGACTTCGTGACGACGACCAGACATCAAACTTAGGGGTTCCCAAAAGTTAAGCTCCTGTGGAAAACCAAGTTGATTGGTGTCGTTTACGTGCGATGCGTCCGCATGAAATGCACAACATATTTACAAAATTTCTTTTGATGAGCCGCTGCAATCATATACACATCGTATACATAGAAAATGAAAGAGAAATATCAATGGACGAGATGTTGGGCCAGTTGCTTACACAATACATGAAATGAGTGCAAAGTTATGTATGTACGTGTATTATTGCATGTACAGAGGATGTTTTTGCGCCCCCGACCCTTTGGAAGCAATGGGTACGATTTTGCTGTTATGTGAGCAGACACAGTACAAAAGATGTCTCATTTGATCTGTCAGGTCGCTTCTTGCTTCGTAGCCGACTTCTGAGTAATGGCACCAGATGTTTGTCGCGATATTACCTATGCTTAAGATGGTCAATGACGACATTTATCGCCACCACTAATGTGGAGTATGGGCAAACGAATTTTCACTTCGAAGAAACAGTCACCAGAGAGTACGTCGGGTATTTGCGGCCGGGTCACATAGTTAGATTCTATTTTCAACATAAAAGAAGTAGCTTCGTTTCTTTTTCATCTTTTATTTTTTCGTTGTGGACCTAGATTATGTTTTTGGCTGGCATTTTTCTTTGATCATAAATCAACTAACAGAGTATCTCTCTTACCAGTTGCCCTTTCGGCCAAGAACCAGGGTTGACAGAATCCCGCGGTTCTTTTCGCTTCGTTATCTCTCCTTCTCTCTTAACTCTTCAGTATTCGACACTTTTCTGTCGTGTTTACATGTGTCTCTTTTAGCACTTGGGTTCTGTGGGCTGTCTCCCGTTTCTGCCAAAACTTCTCTGCTATCGTCCCTGCAAACCAAAGTTCAGTCACCAGTGGTACTTTCTTCATGTATGAGGCATCCCACATCATACCACACACTCCTCACATCGTCTACAAAGTTTCACATCATGTTCCTTTTGCTTCCACATTACCTCCTCACGGGTTACCCACTCGCCAGGTGTGTCTCTTATCCCGTTCTCCTCTGGCAATAACGGTCTTTTATTACCAAAGACCCAGTGCAATTGCTGTGCGTCGGGGAGTGTGGGACACGAACTTTTTCCGAATGCTCGCCGATCGTCGTTCGTCGATAACAGATCTTTGTTTCAAACCTTGCATTGTGCATTTATCGAACATTTGATGGACTGTACCTACTTTTCCGTGGCAATCTCCGGGCGTCGCATCTTCACTTCTTTATCGAAGTATTATTGACAATGCCTTTATCTCCTCATGGAAAGGTGTGCGCGAGCGGCTTGCGCTTCCCTTGTTCCCAACTTTATCCTGAAAACGGCAGTTGGAGAAACTCCACTGACGCCCCAAGTATAATACTGGGAGACTCTTTTCAATTTATCTCCTGCGTTCGCGGCAATACCGGCGCAAACTTCCTTTACACTACACGTCTTTAACTTCCTCTCTTTTGGAGAACACCATACTATTCTGTTTACCTTTTATAAAGTTCTTCAGCTCGTTAATGTGGTTCATTCTTCGAAGCTTCATCACCAAATCCAAAAAGTTATCATACCCCTTCACGCCACAGCTTACAAATCTGTCTCTCTAGAACTTTGCCGTTGACTGTTAATGTCACCAGTATCTCACCAATCTCGTCATCTTCAATCCAGCATAGAATCGTGTCATCCAGAGTGACTTCGTGCTCTCTACCCACGATTTTTCTTGACATCTATCATGCTCGTGTCATCTTCAACATACATTAATAGATCTTTAGGGGTTTAACTTCATCTTTTTCTGTAACGTTCTCATTTTCAGCGTGAACATTTGCACCAGGTCATGACACTTAAGTATGGTTCATGGTTGGCGCGCGAACATCTGTTATTACAGGAGTCAAACCGATTGTGGCAGCTGACAGTCTCCCTTGTAAAGACCTGCATTCCTCATCTCCCAACTGGACCATTGCGCAAATTTATGATGGTTAGGTTAGGTTCTTTCTTTGAAACCTCTTAAGCACTCTCAGACGATGGGGACAGTCATACATACTAATGTTATATGCGCGAACCTCTACATTACGACCCCTCGACACCGTCGACTCCAGCGAGATTAGGCCTGGACTTAAGGGGGCAATGCCGCTTGAACATTCCGATTACCACGGAAAAGTCATGGAGCACAACACATTCTCGGCTATTTGAGGGTAACTGCCGCGGTTGTTCTACCTACATAATAAGGGGTATCCCATCATATTGCAGAGCGGAGCTTCGACACTAATCACTTTTTACCGTCCACACAAATCGTACGCTTCATGATAAGCTTGTATTCCAAATATACACTATCACGTATTTTCAGGCGACAACGAAGAAGCATCTATCTCAGCGTGACCGCAAAACGTCACTGACAGTTACACCCGGTATCTCGGCAGTTTTGATCTTTAAAGCCATCTGACACCGTCCAATACTGCGTTTATCTGAGATGTGAGCGTCTTCAGTCCATTTTTGACGTTCACAGCTACACCTCATCCAGGAAGTTTTCGGCTTCTCACCTGTGAGAGTAGGGTGCGGGTGCAGGTCTTGCACTGCCGTTATCGAGAGACTCCGTGACGCTCCGTGCTCTCTTGTTTCTTTCTTTTTGTCTCCCTGAGTTATTTCTGTCCCCTGCTACTAATGTTTTGAAGATGAAGAGAGGGCTCGAACATCCACGTTGAGAGATCCCTCCTTCCTTTGAACACAGCTTAAAGCACGTGGGACGCTTTCTACGGCTCACTGCCTATCTGTGTGCGTACGAGTGGTCTTGTCTGTCGCCGCTTCCCCTCCGATCGGCTGCTTTCATTATGAGTTGCTTCAGCCGGTGCAATTTGATGTGCTACCTTTATGCTACCGCATTTGGAGTAACCATTGCCTTTGATCTTATATTATTATTATCATTTGCTTTTCTCGAGAGCGTGATTGTGATCTCGCGGTGATATTAGCCGAGAATTTAAAAGACATGAGGTTCCATGTAGTCTCTGAAGTCCAATAACTTGCTTCCAAAATATTCTTAGTTGGTTCTGAGCGCATCAAGCTTCCGATTCTGACTTTACACCTCTTTCAGCTCTGCGCCTTAGCTTATGTTGCACTACGGATGTCATCCTGTTATCGCTTAGCTTCTCTTTATTTCCATTATCCAGCATACCTCTCTGATTATGGCTGGCCTGTCTTCTTTCGCCATTATGTACATTATAAGCTTCATTGCTCTCAGCCCAGTGAACCCTCGGGCAAAACATATTGCCATTAATTCCCTCCATGGCACCACCTCAATATACTGATTCTAGCAATTAGAAAGATGCCAGTGGGTTATTCAATGTTGTTTATAACAACAAACTCAACAAGAATCACTAAAAAGAAACGTTTGTTACTATAACGAGACTGTCACTGTTTCACCACCGAATATCCATCCACCGCTTTTCTACCAAACAGTTTAATACACAATATGTCCTCCAATTAGACTAAACGGCAGAAAACAAACTTTATAACCCGCTTAAAATTACTAATGTTATATATTATATATAATATAATATATATACTATAATATATATAATATATTATATAATGAGAGAACCTCATAATGATGAGTATATAATCTATATATATAGAAGTCTTATTTCCAAGTCTGCAATAAAATTTAACAAAAAACTTAAAACGGGGAACCATAGTTTTCCCTAACAGACTCCACAGAGGAAAATTGTGCATTCCGGAAACACTGATATTCGGCTCCGCTAATTTTGCAAA
>JABUQX010052792.1:32500-35000 GCA_015478945.1 Trachelipus rathkii | reverse complement strand
AAAGGTTGAAGAACACGACGCAACTTTATTGGACACGATGACAATAACAGCTGGATTACCTCCTCAGAACCATTGTGTTGCATAGAGTGTTGGAGGCAAGGCGCAGGCCAAAAGAGTCTCTCAGTAGGGTTCGGAGTTCGGGACACTGCAAACACACAATAGTTAGACGGTAAGGCGACGGCGCAGGGGATGTTGGGATCTGTCTTAAGCTACCGTTTGATATGACCCCCTCTGGCACTGATGACTGCCTGCATTAGGATGAAAGTGTCACCGATGTAGGGGGTATATGGCACAACATATGGTTCGAGGATGTCTGTGATATGCCTTACGGCTGCAAGAGTGCCTATATCGAAGATGTTAATCGCGTAGGCCCGATAAACGAGATGTCTTCCCAGACCGATAACCGACCCACTCCACAGGAGCTGCACCTGCAGCACATTGCATTACGCGAAAACCTCTCCGTCGGGTCGTCGGAACTCTAGCACGCCGTGTCCGAGGGCTACTAACAAAGACACTCTTTCGATTCGTCCGTAAAGAGCCACTTTTGGCCCAATCATCGACCGTCCAATGAATGTGCTCTCGGGCAAATGCCAGTCGCGCTCTTCGATGTGCCGTGGTGTGCGGTGGACCTATGGCAGGCCTCCGGGATCATGGTAATTATGATCGCGCAAGGCGTCTACGCACTGTATTTGTCAACTCACTCCTGGTACGTGTACCTCCGCCAGCTGTGCCGTTGCATGGCACTCTTGTAATGCAGGCAGATGTATAAATCGGTCTTCCAATGGGTGTCGTGGCCCTGGGCCTACCCTTGTCACTCACCGGCTATCATGTGCCAGGGTTCCTTGGTCCGTTTGGACATCCGTACCGTGCAAATCGTTGTGTGCACTACACAAAATACACTTCGACAAGTGCCCTACCAGCTGGGTCTTTCGGCTATGGAGTCTGTAGTTATATGCACGCACTATCTCTTGACAGTTGAGCACTACCTCTCTATATTTATCAGAGTCGCTTCGTACGTGAATGATCCCTCACTACGAGTTTATACCCCCGACATACCTACCACCTTTTCCCAAGTTTCTATTGATGGTTTAATGTTTTTCCTAAATTTAATTGCGTGGACGACCCGCAAAACTGCATCGACATTCTCTTGCGGGTGGTTACAATAGTTACACTGATGAATCCTGTCGTAGTGTTGGTGTGGTTTCATGGGGTTAGAGACCTTTCCCGTTCTGCGAGTCAAATTTACCTAGTGGTGCTTATTTTTTGCGCCGAGTAGTATATAGCCGTATTATATTATAAATATATATAATAATATATAATATATATATATATATTATGATATATATATATATATATATATAATATATATTATATACATAACCTGTATATATATACGTATATATATACTATATATATTAGAAATTATATATATGTATATTATATTATATATATAAGAATATATATTATTATAATATATATATATATATATATATTCATATATATATATTATAATATATATATAATAATTAATATATATATTATATATATATATATATATATATATATAGTATATATATATATATATATATATATAAATATATATATTAAAAATATATATTACTATATATATATAATATATATATATATAGTATATATATATATATATTAAATATTAATATATATAGTATATATATATAATACATATATATATTTATAAAATATATAATATATACTATTATATATATATAATATATATACATAATTATATATTATTATTATATATATATAGTACTATATATTATTATATAGTATTATATTATATATATATATATATACTATTATATTTATAATTATATACCTACCTACTCACACGTAACTCACTTCTCAGTGTATTTTTCTATATATCGTATATTATCATGCCCTACATATCTCTACTATATATTATTAGTATTATATTATATACTATATATGAATTTTTAAGCTCGTTTAACTCGTTAATATATGAGTTAGGCTTATTTAGATGTGTATTGGTTATGGTTAGGTTTATGTTAGGTTAGGTTTAGGTTTAGGTTAGGTTAGTTAGGTTAGGTTAGGTTAGGTTAGCTTTAGGTTATGAGTCACTAGGCTCGTAGGTTAGGTGTGTAGTTAGAGTTTATGTTGGGTTGGGCTTTGGGCTTGTGTTGGTTGTATAGGATAGTTAGGTTTAGTTAGTTAGGATTGGAGTTTAGGTTTAGGTATTGTTCGGTTAGGCTTACCAAAAATTTAAATGTATTTACCTAAATTGATTAAAATAACGATACAAGTAATTTTGATGTTTCCGCTCTGGAGTCAGAAACAGCCTTATAAATAGCCAGATTTAGTATTACTATCGATATTATATTATATATAGGTATAATATATATATAATATATACTATATATATATATATTATATAAGTTACTACTATAATTATATATATATATATATATATATAATATATTAGTATATATATATACAAGTG
>JABUQX010052792.1:2500-27500 GCA_015478945.1 Trachelipus rathkii | reverse complement strand
GGATTAATCCTCCCACTGTTGTAAATAGCTTTAGGTCTTGCATTACTATAGATGAAGTACAGTGGAATCCTAATCTTCCTATCCTAATATATGCATCAAAGATTTCTAAAGCGGTTCATGATTTTGCAAGCGATTTTTATGTTCAACATGGTGAGAAAATATCAGATAAGTTAAAGAGGACATTAATATTTTCCAAAGTATACAAAATTACACCACAACGGTTCCAATCGGAAGTGTTAGAACATTTTGATGTCAATATGTCCTTTCTATCTCAGATTGAATTATACAATTTGAAAATGTCTAATGCCATATCCAAACCTTTAAAAGGGATCCATGGCAAGAAAATTTGTAGGTCTATAGCTAATAGAGTTCACATGCCTAAGTGCTTTAAATGTGAACGATATGGTCATAGTGATGAGGAGTGTATATATGAAGAATTTTGCAGTGGATGTAAAAAGTATCATCGCCGTGGAAGTGAAATTGCATGTTATGCTTCTACTTGGGATTATAACCATCCCAAGGCTCTAAGGAGAATAAAGTATTTACCTTTAAAGAATGAAGGTAAAGTCAGAGAGATGAAATTTAAGAGGTCAGAGGTACCTCCCTCTAGTTCATTTTCCTCTACTCCTTCTCATTCTTTTGTAACGTCCCGACTTAATAATATGCCTTTTCTTCCTAATCGTGCTTTAGTCCCAAATTCTTCCAATGTCTCTCGTCAACTGTGTGTGTCATGTGATAGTTATAAGTTTTTACCTACATCTGTAAATAATATTTGTCCTAAGTGTAACTCTACCTGTGTTAATATTTCGTCTACCGAATACACACATCGCAATATTACACCCACAACAAATAATGATGTTAAAATTAAATTACAGTCACACCGTCCTTCTTCAGCTCCTGTACATAGCTCCGGCCGATACATGCCTCAGCATGTAGGAACTATGGACGAAGCTGCTGCCTATCCTCTTTCTCAGGACCAACCTGTGTCCTCCTATGAGAATTATACTCCTTATACTAATGAACAAGCTCAAACTTATTACACACACTCTGAAAATAACATGGATCAAAATTTTCAGGGGGCGTTATGAATCTGACTTCAACTCATAACTGCCCCACCTCTCTCGGAGTCGATAGTATAAATGCTATAGATTCCCCTATGTCTTTTCTAATGGAAGACACTCCTTCTTCTTTACCACCATCATACATACTCACAACTTCTAATCATATGAAACCAGGGGTTTTATATGGTCTTCCTTTTCAACTTACTCACGATTTCAGTCATAGGATTGAAACGTCAGGGCTCTTAGATTGCGGAGCTTCGCGCTCTTTAATAAAGGAGGGTCTTTTCCGTAGATTTTCTAAAAAGACAGAATCTGCAGGTAACCCAGCCTTACATAAGCCTGATGTTTCATTACGGTCTATATCTGGACAAGAATTAGTGATACAAGGAAGAACAGAATTGCATATTATAATAGGTGGTAAAGCATTTAATTGTAACTTCTACGTGGTTCCAGACTCTACGTCGTTTCCTTTAGACGTTTTAATAGGAACCGACATATTGAAAATTTTGCCTCTTATGATAAACATAAGACGAGATAGTGTCTATTTTGCCGACAATAGTAGTGAAACTACAGAGATTCCGTTAAAATTAATAAGAAAGGGGTACAAAACTTCAAAGAATGCTCCTCTTTCTTTAAACAATCTCCAAAGTTATCCACACTACAGAGGTACAATAATAGGTACAGACAAGACTTATAGTCAGGTTCTTGAATCTATGCCTCAGCGAAAGGACATAGAGAACTGTCATCCGGATTTTAGAGCCTCCGTCGGTACCGGAACTCGCTCTAACTTTCCCCTGTATCGCTCCTCTGATAGAGGCTGCTCGAGTAATTTGTATCGCTCCTCTGATAGAGGCTGCTCGAGTAATTTGTATCGCTCCTCTAATAATGGAGGCTGCTCGACCAATATGTATCGCTCCTCTAATGGAGGCTGCTCGAACGATCTGTATCGCTCCTCTAATGGAGGCTGCTTGAACAAACCGTATCGCTCCTCCCCCGGAGGCTGCTTGACTTCTCCTGCTCCCATAATAGGGAAATATGGACAAATCCAAAACCCTACTAATCGTGTATCGACTTTCGGTCATTTTGGACAGAGCACCGCAGTAGCTCCTCCAAATAGGGTTTATCCTCCTTCGCCTATGACCCCAAGTGGTGGCTATAGCCGAAGCACCGCAGTACTTTCTCCGCACCAAGCACCGCTGTTTAGCCGTGAGCGGAATATTGCGACTCCTTTTCCAGGAAAACATATTCGCTCCTCTTCAAATGGAGGCTGCATGACCAATTTTGCTCCCTATAAGGGAGATTTTAGCAATTTCAGGCAGGCCACTGCCGTGCACCCCAGTGCGGCACCTTGCAACACCGCAGTGCAGCGCAGTGCAGCACCTTGCGGCACATTGCAGGGCAGTGCAGCACCTTGCGGCACCTTGCAGGGCAGTGCAGCACCTTGCGGCACCTTGCAGGGCAGTGCAGCACCTTGCGGCACCGCAGTGCAGCGCAGTGCAGCACCTTGCGGCACCTTGCAGCGCAGTGCAGCACCTTGCAGCACCTTGCAGCGCGGTGCAGCACCTTGCACTCCAGTGCACACTAGTGTAAAAGCTAAAAATTTGCATTGTGCCTCAGTGCGGCCCATTGCGGCACACTGCACCGCTGTGCACACTAGTGTTAAAACTCAAAATTTACATGGCGCCTCAGTGCGGCCCATTGCGGCGCACTGCACCGCAGTGTACCCTAGTGTTAAGGCTCCAAAAGTGCATTGTACATCACCACGTGCCAATTTAGGTCGGTGCACACCAATGTACCCTTCAAATAATGCCGGTAGGCCTCAATTTAACTCACCACAGGGTAGGTTAAATTCGAACACTACCGTGCCAATGCCTCCACGTCCCATTTACAATGGTTACATGCCTAATAGAACCACCCAGGTGTCACCTCATGCAGGAGCACCACTGCCTCATAATTTAATTGATCGTCTGTCACCAAGCTATCTAATCCTAAGGTCGGATTCTTCTCGAACATCAATGATTATAAGTAAAAGAGCAATTATAACTCTCAGAGTCGGTGTCGTTCTGTCGTTCCTACCTTGGAACATACTAATTATTATTCATCCCTTTCGGATGAAATGGATAATATAGATAATATGGAAAAAGGTTTAACTGCTGAAGAAGTAGTACAGCATCAGAAGAAATTGTTTAGACAGTACAATAATAGTAAGCGAGTACACTTTCACCAAAATGAGGTAAGTAAAGCTCCCGTACACAATTATGGATACACTTTTAAACACCCTTCTGAACCTACTCCCTATTCTTCTAATTCTTTTAATACCCTTCCTAATTCTTTACAAGAGATTAATACAATTTCACATCCTTCCTTATCTCCGTCGCACCCGACCAGATACGCGGATTTACTTGAAAGTAAACCGATTGAAATTAATTCTCCTTCTTCCTCGGCACCTCAGATGCAGATGCCTTACTCGGATAAAATTTCAGAAAGTTTGAATGTTGTCATAGACGATTCTCTTTCTTATAATGTGTATACTTCATCGGACTTAGAGATATTACCTCATTCAAGGTATATTCTCCCTGTTAAGGTACAGTCCAACATTGGTGCTTCTCCTCCAGAGAACTTAGCACTCATTACTAATAGTAAAAGTGATTATCTTTCCTCAGGCACACTTTTCTTTGGAAACACTCTTTCCACTTGCCAAAAGGGCAATATTTTATTAGAACTAGTAAATTTAGGTGCAGATACTGTTACTTTCGACAATCACTGCCTACTTACTACAGCTTCTCCACTCCTTTACAAAACCACAGAACCATACGACATTAACACTGTCACTGCTTCTAAGGGTCTTTCCGATGCACAAATCCGGGAAGTTTACAGAGAAATTTTACTCGCTGAATCCAGTAAGGATTCAAACAAATATGTTTTAAATAATCCTTCTCAACTTGAAGACATGCTTTCCTTCTTAGTTAAAAATAGAAATACTATTGCTTTAGCAGATGATCCGGTAGGCATCTGTCCTTTAAACAAATTTTCTATCAAACTCATGGAGGGCAGTCCGGATTATGTCTACACCCGTCCATATCGTCTCCCGCATAAGTACATGGAAGAAATAGACGAGTGGGTAGAGGACTGCTTGGAAAAAGGTTACATAGAACCTAGTATTTCTCCTAATAATTCTCCTTTACTTTTAATTCCCAAAAAGAGTGGTGGTAAAATGAGAGTAGTAGTAGATTACCGAAAGTTGAACGCGCTCACGGTGCCAGACAGGTATCCGCTGCCTAATATAGCTGAATCCTTGTCCCTTATAGGGTCAGCACGCGTGTTTAGCTCGATCGACTTGCTCTCAGGGTTTTCACACTTGGTATGCGAACCAACGTCTCGTCCCTACACTGCTTTCTCCACTTCTCGAGGGCACTACCAAATGCGCGTGATGCCTCAAGGTGCGCGCAATTCTCCGTCGATTTTTAGCCGTACAATGGAAATGGCACTCTCCGGCTTGCTAGGCGTAGTTTGTTTACTTTTTATTGACGATATTCTTATTTTCAGTAAAGACATTTCTTCACATTATACACATCTTACAAAGGTTTTTAATGCTTTAAATAATGCTCACCTCAAAATAAAGCCTATAAGAGCAGTGTCACTTTCTTAGGTTTTAAAATCAGTGAAAAAGGTTTATCTCCGGATCCAGTTAAACTAGAAGCTTTAAAAGGTTTAAAAATTCCTCAGAATGTGTCTGATGTCCGTTCAACCCTTGGTTTCTTTAATTATTTTCGCCACATGATTCCGAACTATTCTTCTATTGTGCAGCCTCTTACCTTGCTCCTAAAGAAGAATATTCCATTTTCTTGGCAAATCGAACAACAGTCTGCTTATGACTCTTTAAAGAAGTTTTTACTTTTAGATCCAGCACTTTCTTTCCCTGATTACTCTAAACCGTTCATTTTGAGCACTGATGCTTCTGATTTCGGTATAGGCGCCGTATTAGCTCAGTTAGATGAGAATGGGAAGGAAAAACCCCTTGCTTTCACTTCCAAAATGCTAAGTAAAGCTGAAATTAACTATAGTACGACCGAGAAAGAAGCGTTGGCCATAGTACACGCTCTAACCAAATTTAGAACTATCATATTTGGTTATCCTCTTAAAATTTACACGGATCATTCCGCATTAGTACATCTTTTTAGACATAAACAATTAGCTGGTCGTCTAGAAAGGTGGAATCTCAAAATTCAGTCTTTCAACCCAGAGATAATTCATATTGAGGGTAAACTGAATATTATTCCGGATTATCTTAGTCGTCACCCAGTTCCTGACACTGGACACCTTTCTTCTTCTAATGAAGACGATCCTGATCATAAAACTTCTGCCATTCGGTTTAAAGAGTTTCAGAAACATTCAGAAGAGCCTTCTATAGCTCTTGTTCACAATCCTGTTCCAATAGCTTTTCCTGATAATAGAGTTTACACTTTTACTGATGATGTTGTTTTCCATGAACAGCGTAATTGTCCTAGATTATCGGAAATTATCAACAATATTGAAAATTCTCCTAATCCGGACAGTTGTCTCCCACATCTTATAGTCAAAGGTTTACTTTATTGGGTTTCTCCTAAAAACAAATATCTGCTTGAAGTTCCAGATTCTCTCATATATACTGTTATATTTTTGAATCATAACACACTTTCTGCAGGACATCCAGGTGCCGAACGCACTGAATACCGTGTAAGAGAAAGATATACCTTTCCTCGACTATCTACTTTTATTTCTTTCTTCTGTAAACAATGTACTTCTTGTCTTGAAGTCAAAGGTTCCAAACCTCATCCAGTTGCTATCAACTCTTATCCTTTACCTTACTATCCTTTTTCTAGAGTACATTTAGATACCATAGGTCCACTTCCAAAATGTAAAATTACAGGTGCTAAATACATCCTAGTTTTCAAGGATGCGCTCACTAGATATTGTGAAATATGCCCTGTAGCTTCTAGAGATGGTAAAGTTGTTGCCGAAACTCTCTTAAATAGAGTCATCTTGCATCATTCCGTACCGGAAATCCTCATCACGGACCGGGCCGCCGAATTCACGTCAGAGTTTTTCAACGAAGTTTGCAAAACGTGGAATATTAAAAATCGCACAATCGCCGTCAGACATCCTCAGAGCAACAGTCTTGTGGAAAGAGAAAATAGACGCATTGAGGATTATTTGCGTCATTTTGTTTCTGCCCAGCACGACGATTGGGGAAAATACATTGCTTTTGCACAAATTTCCCTAAATTCTACTTATAACTCATCTATTGGAAATACTCCTCATTTTCTAGTCCATTTTTATGTTCGTAGGCTACCCTACGACCTCCCTGACTATGTTTCTCCCTTTGTTAACAAAACACAGCCTTTAAAGGATCATCTATATGATTTTAACGCGGAAATGGCTGAAAGAGCAGCCGCCATCCGTGAATTGGCTCGTCAGAAGTTAGAAAAGGAAACATTAAGAATCGCCCAACAGCAACATTCAAAGGCTCCTATACGTCCTATACGTGTTGGCGATTATGTCTATTTACTTGCTGTGAAACCTCCTCACTTATCTCCGAAATTATTCAAGAAATGGGTCGGTCCTTACTTGGTTATTAATGTTCTTAAATTTAACAAATATCTCCTCAGATGTCTTGTTACAAATAAAGAATTTGAGTCTCATGTGGACAATTTAAAGATTCTTCCCATGCCAATCGTTAAAACGGTGGACAACAATCTTTCGTCCAGTTGGAAATCTTATGATCCTATAAGGAATCCAACTTTGCCCCAGAAGCCGGTCCACCGTGGTTTTCCAACCCGGCCTCCCCTACCTCCACCTGCTCGACGCCTTCGTCCACGTGGAGGGGGCCCATCTTCTGATACTCATTCAGACAACGATGATGATGACGAGTATGATCTGCAATATATATTGCCACCTCCTATACAAGCTGTACAACAACCGATTCAGCCACGACATCAGTGCAACAACAACAACTCCGAGTACAGCCACCTCAACCAGTGCAACAACAACAACTCCGAGTTCAGCAACGTCACCAGGTGCCACAACGGCTATCGCCAGTACAACAACAACAATACCGAGGACAACAACATAAAAGAGATGTAACTCCTATCTCCCCTGAATCTTCGTTACCTCCTTCGGTACAGTCTTCTCCAAGACCAGTTCATCATACTCCCCATCAACAAACAACCCAAAGAGTTCCTTCCGATTCATCTTTGGCACAAGATCCTAATGGAAGTTTTAATCCATATTTAGCACATTCTTTACGAAAGAATATTTCTTATAGCTCACCACAGCTTTCTTCTCCCTTCTCTCCGCCTAATTTGTCTGGTCAGAGCTCTATGCATAGCTCTCCTCTTCTTTCTAGGCGTTCTTCTACTCATAGTAGTGGTCCACCTTCTCCCCCAGATCAACAACAAGGTGTTAGAAGTCCTATCAGATATTATGATGAATACCCTAATATCCAATCTTCTCCTTCTTCCCCTGAAGAAACTTTTATTAAGGATGATAGACGAATAGATCCTTCATACCGTCCTCATCCACAATTTAGAGGTCCTCGTGCCAATTCTCCTATGAGACTTCGCAGTCATGCGAGACGAGTGTCACCTCCTCCTCCAATTAATCCTGAATCACTTCTTCATTCGGTTTGATCCGAGTACTATTTCTGGAATCCCAATCCTATGTGTTCTAATCTTGTTTCAGAACATAATTTTAGGACAGGTTTCCCTTAGACGTGTCCCACAGAGTAGCACCTCCTTGAATTACCCCAAAAAGTCGAGAAACATTCGCTCCTGCCTTACCTCTTAAGTCCAGAGATATTCCTCCTTCATTACCTTTAACAGTCAAGCAGATATTCCTCCTGAATTGAACTAAAGCTTCCACCTAATTACCTACGAAGCTTCACCCAAATTCACAGTGTTCTTGTTATTCTACTACCTACCTATTCACAAAGATGTATCAGCTGTGCGTAACTTTTTACACCCTTTTCATTCTACTCCTATAACGGATGTACAAACTCCTTCTTCTAATATTTTACCTCAACCTTCTACTACCTCCACTACTGTCAATCCTACACCCAGTGGTACGGATTTTTCAGCACTGGAGCTATTCCTAAACCAAGAAATTTAAACCATATCAACCATATACAAAATCAACAATATAATTATTACCCATAGAACACACATATATAAACCGTGTTCATCTCATATTTATTCAACGGATTCCTTGAAGTAAGTATGAAATTGTAAATTGTGTAAATAGTTAGTTTTAAGAAATCAATCTACATCGTGTGTTCTACGCGCGATTTGAATATAGTAAGTAAGTAAGTCGAACTTTCGTGTGTTATGCGCGCGTAATTTCGATCCTTTAGTACATAAGTTACACCTAAGTACATATCTTTTAAGTGTTATATCCTATACTCTTATATGTTTTGTACAGTATACTTTTATATGTTTTGTATTCTTATAACTTTTATATGTTTAGGTCTACCTTACTTTTTACAAAATGAAGAAAATAAAATATAAAAATGGAAAAGAAAAGAAAATAGAAAAAAAAAAAAAAAATGAAACTAAACTAAGTTTACATTTTAGGTTATTTGATGTTATATGTATGCTTTTCGTGTTGATATATATTATAGTTATGAAATATTCATCTATCTTAATTGTTATGTTCTTCCTTTTTCAGATGTTGACTTTATCTATCCTCCCGCAATCTCATTTAATCATGCTTCGCTTTTGCTTTGCTATTTGTTTAAGTTTTCCTTACTCTAATGCTAAAACCGATAATGCTATAATGATTAACCCTGGTCTCATCATGGATTTTGACAGCAATGTCAAATTTATTTCTGGATACTTAGATCTACGAGTAGATTTAAGGAACTCTAGAGAAATTTATACACAACTGTTAAGTTCCAAAACTGATGTCACCAATTTATGTGAATCTTTCTTACCATTCTTTAGAAAGAAAATATATGCTTTTGAATCAACAATTCCTAATTCGAAAGAAGAACATACCTGGCGACCTTTAAATTCTATTGATCATTTTCCTCCTACTCCTATCCCTAAAAGGAGAACTTACACTTTAAACCGCTTTAGACGACAATCTTATATCCCTGCCATCTCTTACAATAGTACCTTGTGGAATCAAAATAACCATATCTATGTATATCAAATGGATATTTTAGATCGATATGCTTCTCATACCTTACAACAACTAAATTTCCTCTTGAATGATCCATGGATAAATTCTTATTCTTCTTCTTCCTCTACTTCAAGGAAACGTCGTGGTTTACTTGACGTCGGTGGAAAATTCCTTCGTTCTTTATTTGGAACTGCTATGGACGATGATGTCCAATCATTGCAGAAGCAAATAGCAGTATTGTCTGAACAATCAGATAATGTAAATTCCTATTTTTAAGGTTTAGAGGACCAATTGAAATCCAATACAAATTCCCTTCTCTACCTTGACCCACAATCCAATAGATGATTGGAAAAATCAAACTTCAAACCTCCAATTAGCTTCTTTGCGTTCTTTAAGCAAAAAACTTTAATAGAAATTTTTAGTTTTCGTATTTTAATTTATATCTGCAAAAAAATTGTTTAGAACTTAGAAATAATCATATTAGATGCTTATTGATTGGCAAATGAAAAGATTACCACATATACAGGATATTCCTTTTTAAAATTTAAAACCCTTCATTTTAGAAAGTTTACAGGGAACTCATTTGGATACTATCATTTCCCGGTTCTCTCCAGAAAATGCTTTAAGTCTTTCCTCCGGCTGGATCTGTTATAGATACTGTTCCTTATAGTATCGTCACCTTAATTCCCTTTTCTGATCATGACGTATATAACGCTTATCGCATGATTCCCTTTCCTACTCCTACTAACTCTGGGCATTCCCGTATAGTGTTTAAACCTAAATATAACATTTTCTTTGCAAATAAACAAATTATGAAATATAGTTATATGTCCAATGTGCAATTTTCTCACTGTTTGCATGTACTTAATAATTCTATATGTCCTATATTCCAGTCTTTTAGTTCATTTACTTCTTCATCCGTGTGAACCGTGTCAAATATTAATTCATCATGAACCTGCAAAATCATTTTACTTCATTACATTGTAATCATAAATACCACTTAACTAAAGAACCATATTCAATTCAAGCTCATTCCAAGATAATCATTTCTTTTAATGACCCCGTAGACGCACAACTAAATTGTTTACATCCTATAGTTAAAACCACACTTGCTGTATCAAACATATATATTTTGAATCAAGGATGTACTCTAACTACAAACCAGTATCATTTCATAAATCCCTCTCATGTATTGAAATCCCTAAAGTTAATAAATTCTTCAATAATTGATGTCCCTGTAATTTTTTCCTTTTTAAATCATTCATTCACCCAAACTCCATATTTTGTCAAGTCACCTAAAATAGTTTGGGACAGTCAACTAGATTACATTAATTCATCATTGAATCATCATGCATCCGTGTTTACTTATTTACCCACTGTCTCTTATGCTTCTAGTTCGTTTATTACTGTATTTTTCATAATTGCATGTGTTTTATTCGTAATTATATTTAAACGGTTGAACTTTACCAGGGCTAGTAATTTAGGCACTAATGAATCATCGACACTAATTTCACGTCCCTTACGTTACGACCTTCATTAGACTTAAATCCTAGACATGAACCTTCCGTTATTCACATACGACCTAGACGGTTACGTACTTTAGACTTTACGGACCAACATTCTGAGACTTATGATACTCCTCCTCATCCTATTCCCCTAACTCAAAGATTTTAACCTGGTGTGATTTCGTCTTCCGATGGATGGGAATTCCTGAAGCAACAAATTATAAAAAGTACGTGATTGGATTAAATCAAAACTTTAAAGTGCTAGCAATAAAATAATTAACCCTAGTAAGGGGGCTCTATAAACTAATCATTTATACAACTAAGTCAGTGTGACGTCACTGATCAACAATAGCCAATAGAAAATATTGGCTTAAAAATTATATTGAAAAACCTTCGAGAAATGAAAATGAGATCAGAGCTTAGAACAATCTGAAGTGAATTGAAGTGCAACTTTCTGTTGTTAATTTATTTTAAATTTAATCTTTAATTTTATTTCAGTTAAGTACCTGAGAATTGAAAGGACAATATCTCAAATTCTATCTTGTGCAATTTTCTTAAATAAATCCATTAACAATCTCTGTGAAAAAACTATCAGTGGATTCTTGATAATTGTGTTGCTATGCAAACTTGTAAAATAGATACATCTATTTTAATAAATGGTAAAAAACAAAAAATCTTAATATATATATATATATATATATATATATATATATATATATATATATATATATATATATATATATATTCTCTATGTGTAAAAAATTATATATATTTTTATATATAATATTATATATATATTATATATATAATATATATATATTAAATATATATATACGTATATTATATATATATATATATATATATCTTACTATAATATATATATATATATATATAATTATATTATAAGCAACCGTTACATCGTTGCAATTAAAGTTTTTATATATTTGCAGCATGTGATTCCAAATTTCACGTACACTTTTTCGGCCTTAGTATTTTAGGATTAAGATTTCATTTATTATTGTTCTCAATTTTGATTATTGTTCTTCTTATGTTACCTATATTTTGATGCATACCATAATTAAGTTGTAATATAAATATTAGTAAAAGTTTATCTCTACCAGAGTTTTAATCTACACATTTGTATTATTAACGCATTAAATCTTCTAAATTGAAACTACTAGTACTACGCTATAACAAGCATTCAAATAGTAAGTACAACAAAAAGGTTTCTTAAAAATGGCGACCTTGCCAGGATTATATATATATATATTCTCCTTCTTAATTCTCCTTCTTCCTTGGCACCTCAGATGCAGATCCCTTACTCGGATAAAATTTCAGATATATATATATATATATATATATATATATATATAATATAATATATACTTAATATTAATATATAATTATATATAATATATAATATATATAATATATATCTATATATATTATTTATATAATATATTTATATATATATATATTATATAATATATATATATATATATATATATATATATATATATATATATAATATATTATATATATTATATATATATAATATATATATATATATATACTATATATATATTATATATATAATATATATATATTATATATATTTAAATACTTATATTTAAATAATGGTTTAATTTTTAATTTATTGTATATATATATAATTTAATTATTAAATATAATATTATATATATATATATATAATATATATATAAATATATATAATATATATATATTTATATATATATATATATTATACATACAATATATATATTATATATATATATATATATATATATATTACATACACATATATATATATATATATATATATATATAATATATTATCCTATATATATTAATATATATATATATATAATATATATATATATATATATATACACAACACCCAACATATATATATTATATATTATATATATATATATTATATATATTAATATATATATTATATTATTATATAATATAATATATATTATATATATTATATATATATATAATATATATAGAAAGGACTATCACGTAAAATCGAGATATTACTCCATTAAGATATTAAACTAATAGTTTTGCTAATTCGGCACAACAATTCATCTAATGTTTGGTCTATCTATGATCAAAGACGCCATGATTTCCTAACTTTACTAACACCTTGCAACAATCTGTTTACAAATAGACACTTTAATCTATCTCTTCCACACAATTTTATGTTTTAACGACCCATAAAATATAAAAGCATTTCTCAAAGACTTCCTTGAGATCACTAAAATCCCAAGTCAAGATCCCTCTTTGGGGACAATCCCTAAAGTCCAGATCCCTTTTTGGGACGATCCCTAAGTTCCAGTCCCAAAACGTCCCACTTGAGTCCCAAATTGCTCTTTAAAATATGCCTTTGGCAAAGAGAAGAGAGAGAAAGACGATGGGGGGAAAAAAGAGTTAGTAGGTTTAAAAAGAGAAGGAGAGGGGATTAGTAGTATGGGGGAAGTAGGAAAGACAGCGGAACCGAATCTTTTATAAGGGCGCGCATTCCCGAAACTCTTGTCAGTTGGAGAAGAAAGAAAGGGAACTAAATAAGCCTTAAGCTTAGAGAGAATGTGAGCGTTTGAAAACGTTTGAATGTGTTTGAATGAATCTTTATCAAACCTTCAAAATAAAATAAATTTTATATCAGTATATTTTTAACATGTGAAATGTATTTGCGACGATGCGACGATTTTCATTTTCACTATTCTTTATTATTATTTTTTTAGAGTATATCCTGTCATTTTCATAAAAATATATATAGTATATATAATATATACTATATATATATATCAAATAATTATATATAATTATATATATATAATATATATATATATTTAAAAAAATAATTATATATTAATATGCAGATTAAATATTAATATGTATTATTTTATATTCTTTTTATTTTTATTTTAAATGTAAAATCAAAATAAGAAAAATAGCTTCTATCCTTTTGCGGTAACAAAGGCTATTCATCCCGTAATGAATGACCATTATCTGAAGTTTGATTCAACCAACAAAGGTAATAAAAAAATGTTAATTAAATTTTAATAATAATAATAACTATAATAATATATTTACAGATAACATTTATTTTAACAATTATATTATGACTATTGATAGTAGTAACAATGTTGTTTCGAAAATAATAATAATAGTAACAATAAAAATAATAATAGTAATAATGCCAACAATATTGTTGATAGTATCAATAGTAATAATATTAATAATAATAATAATAATAATATTAATAATAATAATAGTAATGATAAAAATTAATAATAATAAAATAATGGAGGTAATAATAATAATAATCATAATAATAATAATAATAATAATAATAATAATAATAATAATAATAATAATAATATTAATAATAATAAATAATACTAATGTTAAATGTACAATTCAAATAATAAAAGATATTATTATTTATATTAATAATGAGTAATATAATTAATAATTAATAATAAATAATTAATAATAATTAATAATAATAATCATAATAATAATAACTAAATAATAATAATAATAATAATCAATAGTTAACTATATCAATAATAATAATAATAATAATAATTATAATAATAATAATAATTAATAATAATAGTAATAATAATGATTTTAATGAATATAATAATAAAATAATAATAATATAATTTAAAATAATTAATAATAATAATAAAATTAATAAAATAAAAGTATAATAATAATAATAATAAAACTAATAATAAGTTAATAATAATAATAACAATAACAATAAAATAATTATAATAGAATAAATAATAATAATAATAATTAATAATAATAATAATAATAATAATAATGAATAATAATAATGATTAATATTAATAAAAATAAAAATAATATAATAACTTAATAATAAATAAAAAACACTAATAATAATTAATAATAATAATAATAATAAATACTGATAATAATACATAATAATAATAATAATAATAATAATAATAATAATAATAATAATAATAATAATAATAATAATAATAATAATAATAATAATAATAATAATAACATCCCCATATCATTCATTAGCTAACATCTGTCTAATTTGTTATAAAAATGTATTTATTGCTTCCGTGAAATTTTATTTCCATTTTAAGAAGAATTTTAAAAAATTTTATTTTATATTTTATTTTATATTCAATTAGGTTTATATTTTCAATTAATTAATTTAATTAATAATTTAAAACAAATAAGTTTCATTTTTAAAACCATGACTATTTTTAATATATTTGATATATTTGATTTGAAATATATGATTAATTATATTACTTTAGAAAATATAGAGATAATTAATATCTAATTAATTTATGTTTAAAAATTCAGATTCATAAAATATCTAATTTACCCTTAATTCCATCTGTTTGAAATAAATATATGTCAATCTAATATTTTAAAGTAAATTAAAAAAAAATTAATTTAATATATTTTTATTAAATCATATAAAAATGTTTTTATTAAATATATTAATATATTAATTATTTATATTAATTAATTATTTATATTTATATTATATTATTTCTTCTTCTTTTTTTTGTTTATACAGGTTTTTTTGACCATCATTTTTTTTTAGATTATTTTTTGTGCTACATATTTTGAATTTGGATAATAAAGGAATGATGGACAAAGCGTATATTTCAATACCCAAAGGAAACACTGGAGATGACCAGTGATGATAAATTTCCGACACTGGCGACCTTGCCAGGATGTCGACTAGAATCTCTTCTAGTGGGTTCGATAACCTTCGAGATCGCCTTCTAGATTGTGAGGGAATATTCTTTTAGAGCGATTTGGATCACCTTCATTTCGTATGTCTTCCGGAATCGTCTTCGAGATGTTGGTATAATTAACGACTTCTAGAGTATGGATCATTTTCCTTTCGTATTCTACTAGAGCGATGGAGTGTTCATCTAGATCGTAAGGAGAAGAGCGAGACATATATCGACTTCGTACCTTTGGAATTTTCTGAGAGAGGCCATCCATATAATCCTTTGAGGGTGACCAAAGTAAGGTCATCTACACATCCAAGCTTAACCTTAAGTATCTTGTTGGTTAGGTGAGGAGAAACTCCCTAATGAACGACTTTCAAGATTCTTCGTAAAGGTAATACATAAAAATAAATTATATATTTCTTTAATAAAAAATTACATATAAAGAAATCTATAAAAATTAATAACAGTGACAAAATTAGTGAAAATTTCAAAAAAAAATAGTATAATTTTAAATTTTAAAGTGATAATTTTTTTTTTTGAAATAAAAAAAATTTAGAGGGGTTATTCAAAATAAACCATAATGAAAGACCTATTCAGAAAATAAAAGGTCATTTAATATACATAAATAAAATTAAAATAATAATTAATTAAATGATATATTATATATATAAAACTATTACAATATCATTATCCGTACATACAATATATATTATATATATATATCAACTATATAAATATATAATATATATATATATATATATATATATATATATATATATATTATATATATATCATATATAGTAATATATATATATATATATATATATATATATATTATTTATAAAAATAATATATAAAAAAGAGAAGTGTTTTTTTTTCTTTTTTTTTATTCATTATTAATAATAAGTGAAATTATTGTAATTAATTAATTATATAAATTATATATAAATAATAACAAAAATCGTTTGTCAATATTATTTCTAAATGATTTTCTCAAAGTCGACCAGACTTTTTTAAAATATGAACGAAGATGTATGATCAATTAAGTAATTAATCAAGAAATATTAATTACCATTTTTTATATTCTTTTAAAAAGTAATAATTTAATAACAATCTTAACAAAAGAAAATTTTTTACTTAATTAGTATAATTGACTTAGTTAGAATAATACAATAGATTAAAATTATTTCAATCTCTAAACAAGCAGCATAAGATTCTGTCTTTGTGTTTAAAGAGATGAACGTATGTTAGTTCGTTATGATAACTACTTTGATAGCGGGAAGGCTTCAAGAAAATGCATCAGGGCAAAAAAGGAAAAGTTTATGTGTGGTAACCTCAGCAACACATTTATCGGTTTGTCAGTGAGTTTATGTGGGTCGAGGAGGGAAAAAGTAAAAAAACTTCGCTTCGATCAAAAATCGAGACAGGAAGTTAGTAAAATAAAAAAAAATGAAGTCAAGGAAGTTTCCATTGACTCTTTTTTAAATATAAATTTGACCTAGATTTTAGCTCCATTTTTTACGCAAAATTTTTCTTTTCCTTGCTTTTGCTTATAACAGAAGATACCGCATTCAAAACAACACACACAACAAATTTCTATATATATATTATATATAATATATACTATATATATATATATATATATATATATATATAATATATATATAATATATATATTATATTATAATATATATATATAGTATATATATATATATATATATATCATATATATATATATAATAATATATATATTTATATATATATATATTATATATATAAATATATATTATATATATATACTATAATTATATATATATATATATATATATATATATATATATATATATATATATATATATATATATATATATATATATATATATATATATATATTTTTTTATTTTATGTGATTAATTAATCATTTTTCTTTAAATATTTTTATATTAATGGTACAAATGGTACCATACAGGTTAATATAAACTTTACAGAGGTCAAAGTCTTTAGAACGGTAAGGTGAACTCTAAAAAGGGTCTTGACCTATACGACATGGTCATTAACCTCTGGCATTTGATCCCTAACCTCTGACCTTTAATCTTGAAAATTAAAAGGTCAGAATTTTCGAAAAAGTTTTCAGAAAAAATAAAACTTCGTGCTAATTATTAAACTATTAGTAGGAAAAGTTAGCGTTTTTAACGAAATATGTATAGCCCAGTGTTTTTTGTTTTGTTAAAAGTGCATTAAGTGTTTTTTTTTCTTATTTATTAAAAAGTATTAAGTATTTTTTTTTAAAGTGTTTTTAAAAATAAAAAGAATCCGAAAAATAACTTAAAGGTCAAAATTAAAGGTTAAAAAGTTTAAAAAATTCCCTTTAGAAAAAATAAGGGTCAAAAAGTTTTGAAAACGAAAACTCGAACTGTAACCCAACCTATACAAATAAAGGTAAAAAGAACTTTGAGAAAAATTGTTCTATCAACACTAATTGAAACAGAACTTTGGAAAATTGTTCTATCAACACTAATTGAAACAGAACTTTGAAAAATTGTTCTATCAACACTAATTGATACTGAACTTTGAAAAATTTTGAGAAACATAGAAAAGTTTTAAAAAGATGAACAATAGAAGGTTACAGTTCACCTTTTACAACTAAGGTCGAGAAGGTTGACCTCTAACATTTAGAAAATCTTTACATCAATATTAATGAAGACTGATGTAATTAAAAAATTTTAATATCCTAGAAGAGGATAAATACTTAGAAAATTTAAAAATATTAAGTATAATAGAAGATTTACTTAGAAAAAGTACACCCGACTTGGAAAAGGGGATAGATACTTAATTAATTATAGATACTTAATTAATTATGGATACTTAATTAATTATAGATACTTAATTGATTATAGATACTTAATCATCAAATAGAACTTTGATAAAAAATATTGTAAACATTATTTGATAGAAAATATTTTCCATATTCTTTGAAAAGGAAAATATTTTTATTTATAAACTTAGAAAAACATTAATGAGGAACAACCTTCTTCTGATAATGATAGTTTTAAACATAGAAGACATTATAGTTTAAATATTTGTGAAAACTTAGAAAGTTTAATAATAAAAGTGATTTAAATTTTATAATAAAGTGATTTAATTTTAATAATTTAAGTGAAGTGAACAATATTAATTAAAAGCGATTAATGATTAAGTTAATTGATAAACAATATTAATAACCGATCTTAATAAACAATATTCATAAACAATATTAATTAAAATATAGTGATTTAAATAAACGCTTATAAAAATATTTTAATTAATTAATTATATGGAAACACCTAAAGTTTCATTTGAGTGTTGAAATTTTGAGTTTAAATAAAACTCTATATATTTTCTTTGAAATATAGAGAATAATTTGAAGAAAATTTGCAAACAGTTACAGACACTGTAAAGACTTAGATGATTTTAATATTATAAGAGCAATTGAAAATGCTATAAATAATTTTGAAAATATTGTGAATAACTTCAAGAAAATTTTAAATATTATAAGACAGTTATAGACACTGCATATAACATAGAAATTTAAATATTATAAAAATAGTGAGATGCTACAAATAACTTAGCAACCTTGAAAACCAGAACAATTATTAAAAATTAATTGAACGATAGAGATAAATAAATTAAAGATTTATTATCAGAAAATAATTTTAAATATTTTAGAAAATTCTTTAAATTCTTCAAAGAATTTTAAAAAGAATGAACACATTAGAAATGAACTTCGAACTAATCTTAGAAAAAGTTTAAATAATTTTAAATAGTTTTAGAAAAATAAGAAGAATAGGAATAATTAATTATTCTTTCTTAATTAAATAAATTAATAGATTGTAATTAACAAATTCAACTACAATGAAGAAATTTAGTGCAGACGAAGACAAGGAAAGGAGAATAAAAGAAAGAAAAGATAAAGATAATAGAATTATTCAAAGACTTGCCTTCCTATACACTAACATTGAAGACTCTGTTGATTATTACAGATGGATCCACAATGAAACAAGGCACCCACAAGAAGAACACACCGTAACTACTTCCATCTATAGAGATAATGGAGATGTTGAAGAACAACATTCACAAGAAAATACCATAGAACCATGGGAAATAGAAGAAATAAACCCAATAAATTAAAATAGGGGTTCTATTTCAGTATGTCATAATAACACTTGTACCCCAATGAATAATTTCAGTGTACATCATATTCAGTGTCCCCCATTAGAAATGGCACCAAGAGATCAAAGTAATCCTGGCTTGCCTACTGATATGAATATATTAGAATATTATGATCTAGCTAACCATTATATCCAAGAAGAGGATTGGGAAGATACAGAAGATGAACTATATCCAATGGAATTGCTAGAATAACAAGAATTTATAGATTATATATTGGTAGATTCTAGTGGAAATGAATCCCCAATAAATCCTCTAGAATAATTTAACAATGATGATAGTTCAGTTATTGAATATAATCAAGATGATTGCGATGAAGCTGAAGTACAAGTATATGAATTCTACCCATCAATATTATCTCCAATCATAGAGGTATCTGAAGAAGAAGAAGAAGATACAGTTATAGTTATAGAGGTATCTGAAGAAGAAGAAGATGTAGATACACTTCCTTCCAACAACAGTTAAATAACACAAAGTTTAAACAAACAATACAATTTTTTAAAGTAAAGAAAAGTACAAATACATTTAGAAATTAACTTGTTTTATTAATGCTAAGAAAACAATAGTCTTGATAAAGCATCCTCTTAGAGAGAGGAAAACAATATTTTAAAACAGATTTACATAGAAACTGTAATAATAATGAAGAAAGAAGATGGAAATTACAGAAAGTATTTCAAGCTTGTAGAAAAGAAAATCTTATTTAAATTTTTGGACGTAAGGATACAAACCATCAAGAATAGGATAGGACCTATAACTCTCAACTCCAGAATTGAGCTCACTGGATTGAAAGAAATAGAGAAAAAAAGGGAGACTACCTTTCGTAATATAAGGTAGAGCGTAGATGACCCATCTCAATAGAAGAAGTTTGATCTAACTTAAGATTCTACAAACAATATTATAGAACATTGAAACTTGAAATGATGCTAAATTTAGTACAGAGAGTTAACCCATCTTCTAAACAATTTCCTTCATTCTAATTAAATTTTACAGAAGATATTGATAATAGTTTCAAAAATCTTCATTAAAACACAATGGAATTATATCCTCTCTGATCAAGAAAGATCATCAAAAGGAGAAGGATAAACATGCAATTTAGAATTTAAATTCCATAAATTAAAATTTATAGTTCTACTTTAATTAACGAAGAAAGGCTACTACAAAAATTCCACATAGATAATTATGAAGAACAATGTTCTTTCTCCAGCAGAAAAGAAGAACATTTAACTACATAGAAATATTGAAAATAAATTGAACTTTTATTCCAATTAATATCGGATTAATAGAAAATATTCCCTTTAGAAAAGAAAGAAGGTTTCTAAAAAAGAACCCACACATAAGCAAAATAGAAAATGATGTTCTTTTCCCAGCAGAATAAAAGAACAGTCAACCATGAATAAATATTAAGAAGAAATTAATATTATTCAAAACAAAATAAGATTAGAAAATAATCTTACGGAAACAATAAATAAAATAGAAACTCTGAAGAAAAAGAGGTTAAAATAAATCCAACTTAGTACTAAATTAAATGAAGGTATAAAATAAAGAAATTTGTTGTCACTTCCAATATTATGAGAAGAATAAGGAAGTGCTTAGAATTAAATTAAAATTCATAACGTGCTAAGACACTGGAATAATATTGATTTATTCCAGCAGACTTTGAAGGGAAGTTAAGTCTGATAGCCATATGTTTGTAATATTTTTAAATTACAATTAACAAAAATTCATAAAAAATTTAAATACTAGAATAATAACATCCTCATAATTTTTGTATTTGGTAATTTTGCATTAATGAACCAAAGAGTTTAGCAAAACTGCTCAAATCATTGAAGAAATTTAAGAATATCAAAGCTTACATCCTTATAACTATTTATTCGCAGAAACTTTCAAAATGACTCATGTGAAAAAAGTTATATAGGGAGTTTAGGTGAATAAATAATTGCATTTATTAGTTTTTTAACTCTTATATGATATTCTAAGTAAGCTCAAGTGAACAAAGTTTTGAAGAAGACTCATTAAGAGTAACATAAAGACGAATAAAAGGCAAGGTTATGGAAGAAGCTGGAAATATTTCTTGAAATATTCTATGAACAAATAAGTTCAGAAAATGAAAACTAATATTTTGGAACAGATAAATTTTACATCAAATTTTGGAAAAAAACATGACAGCTCAAAGAGGTACTTAATCATGAAACAATAATAAAAGTATTTATTTATTATTATCTAAACAATAATTAATAGTAATAGTGTTTTCTTATTGCTATCTAAACAATTAATTTTTAAGAAATACAAAGGTTCCAAATAGAAGAAAAATATAGATAGTTTTCTTTAGTTTTAAGATTCAAGATATCATACTATCAGAAAAGGAATCTGATAGAAAAAAAAGATAACAACAGCATTTGACAAGATGAATTAAAAGGACATTTTGGTGCGATATCCAAGAAGAAGATCTACATCATAAGAAGAATTGGACAACTTCGATGGAAATCTCTTTACTGATACAGTTCCCAAGAATTCTGATTAATTACATTCTTGTTAAATATTTTGAAGAATCTTCAGGTTCATAGTAAGTTTTCCATTGTATAAGTTTGAACAACAATTGACCCTAGATACCGAAACAGACATTTACCTCCTAAGTAGATCTGGACAATCTGCTTAAAAGTAAAAGAAAGAACAAACATGCCTATCACTGATTATCCAACAGAAGATAGGGGTAGATATAAAAGAACATAGAAGGAGAAACCTTCAGATTCCCTTTATAAATACAAGCACAGAAAAGTTAGTTGAAAGGTCAAAAGTTGTGATAATTTGGACAACAAGGAGACAAAACATTTGATAAACTCTGCTACAAGAACACCAAACAGAATCATTCGAGGCTCATTTGTGAAAAGGACAGAAAATCCTTATTATTTCAGAATTTAAAGATAATCAGGAATTCTAAAATAGAAATTTTAGAAAGAATCAACCGATTACTTTGCAAAGAATTCTAAAAACTATTCAGGAATTGTTAATCTGAGACAAGGAATAAACCGTTTAGTTTCTACCTATGAGAACTCGAAAATAGTTTTTCTTTAGCTTAAAACACAATTATAAGCAAAGAAACATAATAGGTTAGGAAAGTAATGGAAATCTTTCATTTAGGTTAGGGAAAGCCTCTTTAGGCACATAAATTATTAAATTTATTTAAGCAACTTTTCAGTTGAAAAGAAGATTTAAATAAATTTAAGTCGAAAAAGAAGATTAATGAAATTCACATTGAAAAGTAATTTCATTTAATAAGGAGAATAGAAACTCTGGCCTTCTGCCCAATCTTGTGGTTTTCTCAAACTTAATGCAATAATGGTCAAAATAGTATGTTTAAAAACACCTGTGTTTTCTATTTCTCCACAATGGAAAAATTAATGACATAAATGACAGTAGGAAAATATGGTAAAAAAGGTTAAGTTAACCCAAAATGAAAAAATATCTACCTAGGAAAAAGTAGAATAATAGAGAAATTTATTCATTGAAAAATGAACATAAAATAAACCCTCACACTGTACCCTTCCAGATGATCTTGTTCAGAATCACATTTATAAATGATACCCTTCTCTTTTGTACCCTTCAAGTATCTGAACACTCTTTTAACTTTGGTAACATCTTTAAAGAACTATTAATGAAAACCGGTCTCATAAGAACCGTTAGAAGACCAAGAAAAGAAAATAGAACTTCAATATTACAGAAAAATTATTAAAAATATATTTTAGAAAACTATGTTTTATTTAGTAGAAAATATAAATATAATATACATAGTTATAGTTCATATTTCTTTACAGAAAACACATTAAAAAACAATTTTTTATACATTTATATATATTTGTGATATTAAATGTATATTTTTATATGTATATGGTAGAAAACAATACATATTTACAGAAAACTAATAGAAATATATAACAGAAAATATATATATTTTTCATAGTAAAAATATTAAAGAAAACATTACAGAAAATACATGAAAAGAACAGATATTAACATAGGACCAATACTATGTTACCAAACTTAAGATTTACACTACAGAAAGAACAACTAGGTCACCCTAGTTCAAATTGATTATGGTAATCACAAACAGAACACGAAACTTCAATTTTGTTTCTAGAATGTTAAAGAATGTTAAGAGGCAGTACAGATATAAGACACTATGAGAAGTGTCTAGCTGTTGTCTTCTCATTCATTAAAATTTAAAATGATAATGAATTGGCTATAAGAAAATAAGCCAACAATACCATTTTATTTTACATAAAATAGATAACAAATGAAAGTTGAAACATTAAAATTTATTCATTAATAAGTAGATTTTACACAGAAAACAAATCAGGAGGAACAAATATTCCCCGATGACAAATATAAACAATGAAACATATAACATTACAACACGGAATATTTGAAATATATTCAATAACTGGCTTCATAATAGAATAAAAGCCAAAACTGTACAAAAATTATTTGGTATTTACCAAAATTAACGAAAATCTACCTCAAAATTGTACAAAATGTAAATAAAAGAATTAATAAACTGAGGCATTGAAGATTTTAAAACTTAAAATTTAGAAATTTGAAAGTTTAAGTTGGAAAATATGAAAATATTGAGATTTGAAGAATTGAGTCACTGAAAACTGAAGACCTGGACATTGAAATTCTCCATGATTCTCAATAATTTCCACCAAACTTTCTAGAAAATAAAAGTGTCTTCTCACAGAAAGTAAGAAACACATAGTCTTGTTGTAAATAAAAAACTTATATCAAAGACCACTTTATAATTAGTTCTTTGAAAATAGCTAATTGTTAGAACAACATAATAAATATTAATTTAATATATTAATATTAATAAATATGAGAATTTAATTAACAGAATGTAGAAATTAGAACATATGACATGTAAAAATAAAACATGTAAATATAAGATAAAATTGATAGAAAATAAGCTTAAATGGAAACTGAATATTTCCTATTTAGTATTAAGAAATCTCATATGGAATCTTGGTTGATGGTTAAGGAAGATAATTAGGAAATAAATATAAATATTTCTCTTCAAATCCGTCCAATAAATTCCATTATTATTATTTAGATTTATTGTAAATAAATTTTTAATACATTTATAAACAAATTCTAGTTAAATACTACGACAGAATTCCGTAGAATTAAGTAATTCTTGTAACATAGATCATAATGCTCTTTTCATTGAAAAAGGAGTACATTAAATCTCTGTCACCTATCAGACAGAAGGATTAAGAAGAATTTTGACTACAACTTG
>JABUQX010052791.1:77500-84785 GCA_015478945.1 Trachelipus rathkii | reverse complement strand
TTTAACAGCATAATATACAATATCCACAGCATATCATACATCAAAGGTAAAAGAGTAAGTTTTGCATACATAGTTTTCGAATATGCCATTGCGCCCAGAAACCGAGTTCCTGGATAGGAGTCGGACATTAGCGCATGGCGCGTTCAGATGTTTAGTCTTTCTCTAGTGCGAGGGCCACATACTGGACAATGGCGAGCCTGAGCGTTAAAGGCTCCTGTATGTTCTAACAATTTGACTAGGTGTGACTGTTATTATGGTTTTTCAACGTTGTGTATCCGTTACGGGTTCCATTGTGATACTTCCATGGGCAAAAACATTCGCCGATGGTATAGGCAATTTGCAATAATGGATGTCTTTGTAAAGGCAAAAGTACAGGGACAGGTCCAAAGTGACTGTACCTGTACATGAATGTGGGACCGTATCAGGGGCCTCGTTTCCTTCATAGCCTAAGAAATCCGTGGAGACGCAGTCACGAACTGTAAGGTGCAAAAAACCAGGTGTGGAAGGTGCTAAGGAAACGTTTTTCCACATGCGTGCATACCGGTTGGAGAGTTTGTACATGCTTTAAAAGCCCGACGACTATTGCTCTACGGTTTACCTTTGCCTGTGCAGTGTTAAGTCGAGACGATGACCTTGATCGTGTAATGTTTAGCGATGAGTCCACCTTTCATTTCAGAGGTAAGGTGAATGCCCATAATTTTCGTATCTGGGGTCTGAAAATCCGCATGAACTTGTAGAACACGAACGTGATTCCCCAAAGGTTAACTTTTTCTGCGCCATATCCCGACGCCAGGTCTACGGACCTTTCTTTTTCGCAGAAGCAACCGTAACAGGGGTCGCCTATCTCGATATGTTACAACAATGGCTCTTTCCACAATTATTAGAGGATGAAGCGGTAAACTTTATACGGCAGCAAGATGGAGCCCCTCCACATTGGAGTCACATAGTGCGAGCGTGGTTGAACGACGTACTCCCAGATCGTTGGATTGGTCGTAATGATCCAGACGACAGAGCTCTATATATCTGGCCCCCCCCCGGTCCCCGGACTTAACGCCATGCGATTTCTTCCTATGGGGCTGCCCAATTATACGCAGAGTTGAAACGCAGAATTGAACATGCCGTTGCGTCCATTACGCCGGATCTGTTAACCAATGTTTGGAAGGAATTGGATTATCGGCTGGATGTGTCCCCTATAACGAAGGGGGCACATATTGAACATATGTAGGAAAAACTCTGTTCAATGACCTTCACTTTGATGTATGATATGTTGTTGATATTGTATATTAAGCTGTTATAATAAAGCAATTGAAACTGGGACATTTTTTTTCAGACACCCGAGGATTATTTTATTGTAAAAATAATAGGATATACTAGAATTTTAATAGAGAATATTGTATATTTTTTTATAAATTACAACGCTTATGAGGCCTAGTTCTTATATTTTTCACTAGTCGCAAAAGAAGCAAGTTCAAGTAACTAACGAAAGAAGTTAATGACTCATTGAACGGGCAACAGTCACTATCTCTTTTTTCTTCAGCGAACCAATAAGAAATGAGAATACAGCAAAAGAAAAACGTCAAACATTTCTATAAACGGATTAATAACCTGTGTAAAGGAAATAAAACACATTTGAGCCATTGAGTGATGAGGCGTTTAGGACATTTTTTCGGGAAAAAAAAAAAGTTTCAATTGTTACCGAAAATCGAATCTAATACAATTTTAAAAAAATCTGATAAGAAAATATTTTTATAAACTCGTAAATCAAGTTAACGGTAAGGATGTTAGGAAAAAATTTTTAACTCGTAAATGTTCCCGTTATTCTTTCGGAAATTACGAAAGTTGTTAAAAGTTAATCGAAAAAATTAACAGTTTAATAACGGATTAACGGATTTAACGCTTTAATCGCGGTTTTAATGCCCACCTTTGGAAAAATGAAGAAGATTCGAAGAGGAGTCATTAATACTACACGTTTAACATAACACTAAATCATTAATGTTTTATATACTTAATAAATATAATATATAATATATATATATATATTATATATATATATATATATAATAATTATATATAAGTATAATATATATATTATATAATATATATATAATATATATTATATATATATATATAAAATTATATATATACAAGGTATATGTAATGTTGATTAATTGACATTGCAACATCATAGTACTTTGATGTGATATCCTCAAACACGGAACTTAAAATTTAAAAAACCCTCTCAGTCACGTGAAAAAATATGGTTAATATATATTAACCCATAATTTTGGTTTCTTTTTTACAGTTCTAGAATGATAGTCTGTGAAAAAATTAACTCCCATTATATATATATATTATATATATATATATATATATATATATATATAATCTATTTTTTAATTGTCGGAAATATATTATATAATATATATATATATATATATATATATATATATATATATAACCTTCTTACTTCTCGCCCCCTAACCACCCTCATCAGAGTGGCCACACCTCACTAAGGTACCCCGCCGCCGCCTCCGGCCTCCTCCACAGATCGCTTAAGGCTGTGATTTCCCAGGTTGTTCTGGGGTGAAAGTTATAGGGACAGACTAGGACGAAGTGATACACAGTTTCCGGGCCCTGGTTGCATTTTATGCAGATATTTGATGTAGTTTGGTTAAGGCTCAATCTTTTTTGTAGTATTGCAAGTTTGGGTGGTAACCGCATCTTAATTTGGCTGAAAGATGACTGCTTGGTTATTAGAAGTGAGTTAAATTCGGGTGCTATTTTTGGTGAATGATCGCTTAGTATATTGTTTGGTTGTCGATTTCTAAAATATTGTTCTGCTAGATGAGTGTGCATTTGTTTGGTGTATGAGATGTTATTTTGTGGTGATTGTGTTACTTAGGATTTGTTTGTAAAATAAGGCTGGGGAAGATGGAGGTTGTTTTAGTCTGTGGTGAGTTGGGTTGAAAAGTGCAGTGTGACAGAGGTGTTGTGGTGTCTGTATTTTAGCGTAAAATTGGGTGCCTATGATTTCTAGGTGTTTGTCTATAGGTAGAATTTTGTTTCGTCGTGTAAGTGTTGTTGAGGTGTTGTAAGTGTACATCCTGCTATAATTCTGTGCTGTTTTGCGTTGTTTGGAGTTTTCTCATGTTTCCTTTGGTTAATAATGGATGCTATATTGGTGAAGCGTACTTCAGTGATGGGCGGATAAATTGTTTATATGGTGATGGATATCTGTTTGTTATTTTTGATGTCAGTGCCTGCAATGGTTCTTAGAATGTTTAGTTTCCTGTTTGCTGATGTTGAAATGTTTTCCATGTGTTTTGTGAAAGATAAGTGTATGTCCAATGTTACTACTAATATTTTGGGTGCTTTCTTTAATGGGATAGCGATATTATTTATGAAGATTTTGGGGATAGTAGTTCCGAGTTGGCGATCTGTTGTTAGTACTGTAATAGAGAACTTGTTTGGCGAAGCAGACATTCTATTGCCCGTTAACCAAGTTTGTACTTGGTTGATGTATTGTTGGGTTACGAGGGTTGCTGTGTTTAGGTTCTGGTGTGTGGTAGCTATAGTGATGTCATTGGCGTAAGTTGTTATGTTTGTGTGGTCTGTTTGTGGGTTGTTAATGAATAGGCTGAAAAGCGTTTGGGATAGTATTGCTCCTTGGGGTAGACCGTTTTTAATGCTTACTGTGCGTGATTTCTTGTTATTGATCTGTATTTGAGCTGTTCTTCCTGATAGGAAGTTTGATAACCATTTCTTTAAATTAGTGGGGATGCTTGATTTTATTATTTCGTGTATTAGATTGTGTTTGGAGATTATGTCGAAAGCCTTGTTTATGTCGATTGTTATGAGTAGAGTTTTATTTGTGGGTCTGAGATTTAAACCGTCTATTATTGGTTGTATAATGTGTGTGAGAGCTTTGAGGTTGAGTGGTTTTGTTGGAAGATATGACTTTGTTTTGAGAAATGAGTGCCGAGGGTGTTGATATATTGTTTTGTTTTTTTGTGGGGTTTGAGAGTTGGGATTTTGATAGATTTGTGTGTGGGAGTTGGGTTGTTCTTTGAGTTGTTTAATGTTTTTATTAAGTTCCACATTCTATTGTTGTTTGTGTTTTGTAGGTTTTTTGTTAGATGAGTTTGAAAATTATTTTGAAGTGTGTGTTTTGGTTAGTTTTGTAATTTGCGTGTTTAAATTATTTGAGTTTGCTGTGCTGATTTTTTAGTAAATTTCATTGTTTGATCAAATTTAAGGTTTCAGGTGTAAGGGTGGGGTTATATTTTTTTAGGTATCCCTAGGCTAGCGGCTTTTTGATTTGTTAGGGTGAAGTTTTGGATATCTGTGTTTAGTGTTGTGGTATTTGAGATTGTTATAGATTCAGTATTCTATGTATTCTGAGAGTTTTGTCAAATCTGCATTTTTATAATTTGTGAAAGTTTTCCTAGAAGTGTGGTTGTGTTTTGTTGTAATTTGGTAATTTATGATTATGGTCTGTGTTGATCATTGGAGTTTTGTGTGGAGATTTGGGAGCATAATGTTAGTCTGGGGATGTATTTGATTGGTTTATTTGTGAAGGAATTCTAGTGCTAATATTTTCGCTGTTGAGAATGTTTAGGTAATCTAGATGTGTTATTAAATTAATTCCTCTCTAGTCTGCACTTTGGTATTTATTCCATGTTGGGTGATGTGCGTTGCAATTATCTCCTATTATGAAGTTTGGAAGGTTTGAAATGTGGGAGAGATTTGGGATGAAGTTTTTGGAGCAGTGTGATGAGGTGTGAGATGTGATGTGAGATGTAAAGGTTTATTATGTTATGAGGGTTTTTGTTGATTCTAACAACAACAACCCAGCACGACCAAACCCACACCATAAAAAACAACCAACACACCTAGCCAACACTTCAGGCTCGTAAAGTAGGCAACATCCATCGTGTTTCAATGTTAGATAGACCCATTTCACCATACTAGGGAAATTATTTTTGATTATTATAATTGATTGATGTATTGAAATTGTAAAATATTTGAACAATATAATATAAAAATGTATGTCAATCTATGTTAATTAATGACTAAATTGTATTTCCATGTATTGGAATAATTTTTTTGAATCATTATTATTATTATTGTTTATTATTATTTTCCATATATTATTATTATTATTATATTATTAATTAATTATTAATATTGTTATTTATTATTTATTTATTATTTTTATTATATTATTATTCATTATTATTATTATTAGTAGTTAAGTAGTAGTAGTAGTAGTAGTAAGTAGTCAGTTGGTAGTAGTAGTAGTAGATTTATTATCTTTATATTTATCATTATTATTAGTATTAATATTATTTTATTATTATTATTAATTATTATTGTTATTATTATTATTATTATTATTATTATTATATTATTATTATTATTATTATTATTATTATTATTATTATTATTATTATTATTATTATTATTATTTATATTATTATTATTATTATTATTTTAAAATATCGTTATCGACCGAGTTAGTCCCAAGAAGAAGAAAATCTATCTATCTATCTATCTATCTATATATCTATCTATCTATCTATTTTATCACCATTATTATTAGCATAGTAGTATTGATATTGTCTTGTACTATTATCATTGTCATAAATTAATAATAATAATAATAATAATATAATAAAAATAATAATAATAATAATTAATAATAACAATAATAATAATAATAATAATAATATAATAATAATAAATAATAATAATAAAAATAATAATAATAATAATAATAATAATAATAATAATAATAATTAATAATAATATAATAATAATAATAATAATAATAATAATATTAATAAAAATATTTCAACAATATTAATAATAATATTATATTAATAATAACAATTAATAATAATATTATATTATTATTTATTATTATTATCTATTTTATTATTATTATTATTATTATTATTATTATAATTATTTTATTATGATTATTATTATTATTATTATTATTATTATTATTATATTATTATTATTATTTATTATTATTTTATTATTATTATTATTATTTATTATTAAGATTATTTATTATTATTTTTTGTTATTAGAAATGAATCTTAAGTAAATATAATGTTATTTATTATTATTATTTATTATTATTTATTCTTAATATTATTTATTATTATTATTATTTATTATTATTATTATTATTATTATTTTTTATTATTTTATATTATTATTATAATTATTTTTTTTTATTTTATATTATATTTTATTTTATTATTATTATCTTATTTTTATTATTATTATTATTATTATTATTATTATTATTATTATTATTATTATTATTATTATTATTATTATTATTATTATTATTATTATTATTATTATTATTTAGAAATTTTATATCAGCTTTTGTTTTAATATGAGTTTTACTTTTAACTTCCAATTCACGAAATATTTTCTTCTAATTTCCATTTAATTTTCTTATTACTACTCTAGAAAATAATTTGCAAAGAAAGTATGACGCATTTTTATATTTATTAGGGCGAATTGGTCAAGAACTAATAAATAAAAAAAACTAATAAATAAATAAATTTAAATATTCCTCATACTTTCTTTGTAAATTATTTTCTAGATAGTATTAAGAAAATTAAATGAAAATTAGAAGAAAATATTTATTTAAATTTCCCGACTGCGTTTGTCCTTCTATACTTGAGCAATTTCAGTGTTTTTCTTCCTTCTCCAAGAGAATGAGTCTTTAAAATTATAGTTAATAATTAAATCAAATATATTTAGGTCTGACAGATAATTAATACATTAAAATTTTATGTTAATGTCTGTTCTGCGTGTGTTTTGATGTAGAAGGCCTCGGCAATTTTAAGTATTCTGGACTTCACATGATCCGTATAATATTGTGAAGTGTTTTAGAAATATTACCTATAGTTGTTTGACCATGTGCTGTGTTGAAATGTTCAAAGATTTTGCTGGGACTGTAGCGATGTTGATATGCCCTGTCCGATAATCTATTCGTCGTGTAACCAATATTTGTCGACGTACAGTCTGATTCAGGGCAGTTAAATTGATACACAACGTGATGGTTGTTGGGTCAAAGCATCTCAAGTGCTAAAGGAAGATAGATGACAGTTGTTTGGACTTATGGTATAGCTGACTTTAATTTTTGAGGTGTCTTTTGTTTTGAGGTGAGAATTCAAAAATATTACGAAGGCACTTTCTCTTCCTTATTGAAGTCTATAGCATTGGGATCAGGAACTAATAAATATAAGTATTCCTC
>JABUQX010052791.1:0-72500 GCA_015478945.1 Trachelipus rathkii | reverse complement strand
GTCTAGAGTGTCTCTGTACGCCTCAGACAGGAGTGCTAGAGTATACCAACGACCGACGGAGAGGTTAGCACAATGCAATATGCTACAGGTGCCGCCATTTGGAGGTGGGTCGGCTATGGTCTGCGGAGGCATGTCTTTATCGATGCCTACCGAGTTGCACATCTTCGATAGAGGCACTCTTATAGCCGTAAGGTATATCACAGACATCCTCGAACCATATGTCGTGCCATATGCCCCCTACATTGGTGACTCTTTCATCCTAATGCATGACAGCGCAAGACCTCACAAGGCCCAATGTGTGAACGACTACCTTAGGACGGTTCAAATTACGGCGTTGGAGTGGCCAGCATATAGTCCGGACCTCAACCCAATCGAAAATTTGTGGGATACCCTGAAACGTCGGATCCGACAGCTGCAACCCCCTCCACGGACCATCCCGGACCTGCGAGACTATGGGATCAAATCACTGTCCAAGACATTCGTCCACTCATCGAGAGCATGCCAGGACGGTAACAGGCAGTCATCCGTACCACCAGAGGAAATCATACACAGTATTGAGACAGACCCAACACCCCCGCTTCCGTCGCCGTACGTACCAACATTGTGTGTTTGCAGCGCCGAACCTCCGAACCCTACTGCGAGACCCTTTGGCTGCACCTTGGCCTTACACTCTATCAGCCTACGGTTCTGGGGAGGAATCCACCAGGTTATTGTCATTGTCCAATAAAGTGTCTTCGCGTTCTTCAACCGTTTCTACCCTTCCTTCGGAACGTACGCTTGTGGTGCGTTAATTTTGACGAAGTAATATATATATATATATATATATATATATATATATATATATATATATATATATATATATATATATATATATATATATATATATATATATATATATATATATATATATATATATATATCATTCATCTCTTTTATTTAACCTTTTTTTTTATCCTGGGGAATACTCAGCTCTCCTTCTAAAAGCCGGGGACATAGAGAAAAACCCGGGGCCTGATATCTGGGTATGTACTACATGCGATAAAACAATAAATTAGTAAGAAGAAACTCAATCCGCCGAAATAGATGTGAGCAGTGGATACACAAACATTGCCCACCTTTCACTACACTTCCTCCTCAACAACACAATTGATTTGTCAGGTATGCACACCACCCACAATAAACAATAGTCCAAAAACAAACAAACAAACACATACCATAAATATAATACATACTAACATAAACGGTTTACAAAATAAAAGCAAAGAGATAGAATTCTTCCTAAAACAAGATAACATACACATAGCACCAATTGAAGAAGCACACCTACCCGAAAACCACCCAGAATCCAAATTTTACGAATATGACTCCATCTATACACCACAAATCTCCCCAAAATTATAAATTTTTAACCCTTATAGACAACTCACTCCCATACACAAACACCACTACATTCACAATAGCAACACCAGAATCCATTCTTTCACCACAATGATCAACAGAAAGCTACACAACATAATAAACTTATATACAACACAGACCAGAGAGGAACCCACCTAATATCAAATTTAGATCACCTAAACATTCTCAACAATAAAAACTTCCACACTAGAATTCCACCACAAACAAACCAATCAAACACATCCCCAGACCTAACATTATGCTCCCCAAATCTTCATACAAAACTATAATGGCAAACACAAACTGAACTAAATTCCGACCACCTACCCATAATCATAAAATATCAAAATACTAACAAAACAGGAGAACATTTACAAACTACAAAAAATCAGACTGGACAAAATTCTTAAAACGTATAGACAACAACATACAATCTATAAATATCACTAATACCATAACACTAAATATAGCTATCCAAAACTTCACGACAATAATTCAAAAAGCCGCAAACCAAAACATTCCCCTGGTATACCTTAAAAAATATAACCCAACTCTAGCACCTGAAATCTCAAACCTGATTAAACAACACAGTTTGCTTAAAAAACAGCACAACAAACACAACAAACTAGAACACATATCAATAATTTAAACACTCAAATCTCAAACCTAACTAAAACATGCACCTCAAACAACTTTCAAACATTCATAACAAAAAAAATTACAAAACATAAATAACAACAGAATGTGGAACTTTGTAAAAAAAATTGAACAACGCAAAAAACTATCATACTCCTACGGACGAATCAATCAAAAATCCAAACTCTCAACACCCACAAAGAACTAAATAACATACAAACACATTTCTCAAAACAAAGTCATAAACCCACTCACCACCCACAAAGTAGGAAAATAATTAAATCTCTTAAGAAAGTAAAATGTAACTACAACCAAACAATAGAAATTACACTAACTGATCTGAAAACCTCATAAAGCCCCTTAAAACTCACCAGCAACCTGACCTGACAACAACTCAAACATACACCTCAAACACCAGGGAAACACTGCACTGGCCCATTTATCACACATATACAATAGTTTATTAAATTTAATTTTATTCCCTTCATCTTTAAAAGATCAATTAATTATCATCCCAAAGCTACAACCAGGAAAAGACCGCTCAAACCCCTCTTCCTACCGCCCAATCTCGCTACTATCCATTCTGTGTAAACTACTTGAAAAGCTCATATTGAATAAAATTAAACCACATATCCCCAAACATGGCTTCAACATGTTTCAACATGGCTTCCAACAAAGCCACTCAACCACAACAGCTCTCACAAACATCATACAGCCAATAGTAAACGGCTTAAATCTAATGACCACACACAAAAACATTACTAATAGCAATCGACAAAAACAAAGCTTTTGACACATTTCCCAGACACAACTTAATCCACAAAATAATAAAATCAAATGTCCCCACTAATTTAAAGTAATGGGTATCTAACTTCCTATTAGGGAGAACAGCACAAATACATATCAACAACAAGAAATCACGTGCAGTAAACATTTAAAACGGCTAACCTCAAGGAACAATCCTATCCCCTAACTTATTCAACTTATTCACTACCTACCTACCACAACTACAAACAGACCGTACAAACATAATAACATACGCAGATGATACCACCATAGCCACCACATACCAGAACCTAAACACAGCAACTAATCTAACCCAACAATACATCAACCAAATTCAAACTTGGCTGGCCGATAATAGAGTGTCTGCATCACCAAAGAAATCATTTAATCCTCTAATTACAACAGAGCGCCAACTCGGTTCAACCAACCCCCAAATTTTCAAATAACAACATCGCTATCCCATTAAATAAAACACCCAAAATTCTTGGATTAACACTGGACACATCTGACTTTCACAAAACACACAGAAAACATGACAACATCAGCAAACAGGAAACTAAACATACTAAGAATCATAGCCGACACTGACATCAATAATAATAAACAGATATCCACCACCATATATAAACAATACATCCTTCCAACACTAAATTACACCTCACCAATGTGGCACCCATTTTTGACCAAAGGTAGCATAAGAAAACTACAAACAACCTAAAAGAAAGCACTAGAATTATAACAGAATACACAAAACATTCTCATATTCCGCCGCGACAGAAACAAAAATACTACCCATAAACAAACATTTAGAAATGATAGGCACTCAGTTCTATTCCAAAAAAGAAACAAAACATTACCCATGATACACTGCACTTCCCAACCAAAATCAATAGCAGGTTCAAACAACCTTCTTCTTCTCCGGCATTATTAAACAAACAAATTCTGAATAACATCCAGCCTCCACAAAACAACATATCATACAATAAACAAATACACACACGCTTAACCGAATATTATTTATGAAACCGACAATCAAACAATATACTAAATAATCATCCACCAGAATTCAACTCTCTTCCAGTAACCATTCGATCACCCTTGGCCAAAATAAGATGCGGGCACCAACCATAGTTGCAACATTATAAACATGGGTTCAACTTTAACCAAACCACTTCAAGCATCTGCACAATGCAACAGGGCCCTGGAAACTGTGTCATATTTCCTGCCAGACTGTCCTTCTAACCAGCATCTCAGAAAAATCTGAGAAATTTCAGCCTTAGGCAATCTGTGGAGAAGATCGGCAGAGGCTCCGGGGTATCTGAGCGAAGTGTGGCCGCTCTAAGAGTAGCGTGGTCAGAGGGCGAGAAGGCAAAAAAAAACTATATAAATATATAATATACTATAATATAGTATATTATAATATAATATATATATATATTGTATATAATATTATATATTATTATATATATATATATATATAAATATACTCTATATATATACAGCTATAATATATTATATATATATATATATGATTATACTTATATATATATATATATACATATATATATCATATATATATATAGTATATATATATATAATATATATACTACATATATTATTATATATATATATATATATATATATATATATATATATTATATATATAATTACCTTACAATTATTTTGTATATACAACTATATATATAGTATATATATATACTATAATATAATACATATACTATATATAATATATATATATATATAATATTATTATATCTAGTAGTATATCTATATATAATATAATATATACTACTATATTATAATATACTATATAATAGTTGAATTAGGTAAAAAAATACTTACGGCACTCCCACTATATGTATTATACAATGAAAATACAATGGGATAATAAATAAAAAATATAATGAATTAATGATTAATATTATTCAATGAATAAAAGTGAATGGGCCTAAATCCCGAAACTAAACTAAACATGAAATAAGAATTAAACTACTTTAGTTCATTGAAATGATTAATATTGTATATCCATAACCACCTTTAGCTTACTACTTGATTATCCCCTTGTGAGAAGTGAAACATTTTTCTATTTTGTGGACCCCCCCCCCGCAACTTCTGTGGACCCGGTTGCGGAACGCTGATTTAAACCAACTAAAAACCATTGTTTCTTTTTTTTTGGGGGGGGAGGCACGCCCCCCCTTCCCCCCCCCCCCCTCCCCCGCCCACACCCCCCACACCTCCACCCACTTTTGGTTTCTATTATTTTTTCGAGGAAGGAGGGGGGCTTTACACGCCTTCTTTTTTGTTGATTTTTTTTATAATTTAATGCTTTTCTATAAAAAGGTACGTCAAATATTGCTCAATACACGTCCTAATATACGCATTCTATTACTATATAGTAAATAATATAACAGAAGGAACCTAAGGAATTGGCGCAGATTTTGAATGAATGACTGATATAACATACATTTTACCATAAAATAAATGTTATAAATGTGTTTCAAAAGTTTGTAGTTTTTCATTATTTTTCATATAAAAGAAAAACCAAATAATCTTTTAAAACATTTTTTCTTTATGAGTTAGAAATATTGCTTCTTTAGAATGTATAAAAGTATAACATATTCAACATTTTAGGATTAGTTTCTCAAAAAGTGTATCATTTGAAGAGAGAGGTGAATATTTTAAACAATTATTGTTTTCCTAAATAACTTGTATTTAAAATACCATTAGAAAGTAACATTATTTCACATTTGTCAATTTTAGATAAATCAAAAATGTCTCAGCCAAACAGAAATATTTATGTAGTTTAGTAATGTGAAAGTAAAATGTATTTTGGAGCCCACCTCATATATAAATATAATATTAATTATTATATATATAATATATATATAATCTAATATTAATTAACTAATATCATATATATATATATATATATTATATATATAATATCATATACTCATTATTAATACTCTCTATATATATATACTTTATTATATAATAAATACTATATATATAATTAATATATTAATAATATAACTGAAATACATAATAATATAATATATATTATGATATATATTTATATATATATACATATATAATAATTAATTAATATATTATAATATTATTATTATATATAATTATATTATATTATATATATATTATAACCTTATTAATATTATAATTAATATAATATATCTATATATATATATATATATACTGATATATTATATACTTTAATATTATATATATATTAATATATATAGAATAAATAAATATTATATTTAATACTAAATATTAATATATATATATATATATTATATATAACTATATCATTAATCACTCTCCAGTGGGTAAAGGCAAGAGGCTTACCAAATTCCATCACCTAAAATTTTGAAATACAATTGAGTGCAACACACTATGACTAAATTAATAAGCATTACATACTTCTCCGAATACGAGTAACGGCTTTGAAATTTATACACAAAGCCGAAGAGGGAATGTATGAGCAAAAGAAGTATACAGGGATTGTATGATTCCAAACTTATAGTGGAGTGCATATCAAGATTAAGAATTTGGAGTTTTAAAGATTACTGGTGAAAAGTCTAGAGTTGTAGGACAAAATATAAGATAATTCTGAGACGGTTTATGAAAAAAAGGCTTCAACAGCATAGCTCTCTTAAAGGCAGGTAGATACTAAGGATCTGAATAATTCCGATGAGCAAAGAACATTTTAACAGACAAAATTATTCAGAGGAGTGAGTGACTATCTATTGGAAAAACTAGAGGTCGAATATCGTACGGATCTGGGAAGCTGGAGAAGTTAGTAGGTAGTAGAGAAGATAGGTTAACAAGTTGACCAATTCCGTAGAATACATCACATTACAAGAGAGTTAATTATATGAGTGGTATACCATCCTCAGATATGTGATTCGGTAATCCACTTCAAGTAGCCGGAATCAAAGCTCCCATATACAGAGCTAGCAACTGGGGAGTGGGGCGGTGAAAAGAAGTTCCGAAGTACTCGACAAGAACAAGACAACTATCCTAAGTAAGCTTGGATATATGGAAAAGAATAATAATGTGATACTTTACAGATAAACATCGATCACTAGACAATGAAATAAATTTTAAAGTATCTGTAAACACAAAAAAAATAGTCTCACAATGAGAGTATGTGTATTATATAAATCTATAATGAATTATAACAATAAGTTGAGATTTATTGAGGCATTGAAAAAAACAAAGGAACCATGATTATTAATTAACACAATAGAACTATTATGTGTCGAAAAGAAATTCAGAGGATGTATGTTTATAGCTTATCAACGGTCTATCCTACTAAAAAAAATACATGTGCATACTGGCTTTTGCTTCTGTATGGTCTCGTATCTTCAAATTTGGGAGAGGAGCGAGAATATAAGATATGTCATGTATCACCCTAAAAACAGAAGTGCTTTTATCCAGGAGACTATAGTAAACTAAGTTACCTTAGCTATTTCATGTATCTTGAATAATAGACCATTAAATTGTAGAATAGAAACAGACATATCTACAGTACAACGACTCTCACACTATGATATAAGTATCCTTCTTGTTAATTTTGGTTCTGACCATAAAAAACATTGTGAGAAGAATATAAATGATGGCTTAGTGCTACTAACATACGTCTCTAAATTAGAGTGACAGGACAACGAGAGTATTTCAGAGAATTACAAAAAGCTTAAGAGAGGAATAAAATACACTAGAAGAGAAATAGCTGTACGCAAAATCAAAAGGAGATATCGTCCCTAACCTTCTACCGCTAAAACCATGATCTATATGTTAAAAGCCCACAGCAAAAGATTCACTCGAATAGTATTGAAATAAAAGTAGACGTCTATAGGAGTCGGAGTACAACTATAGAAAGAAATACACCAGTTTGTTGCCAGTTCCTATACTAGAAGTCCATCACTGCAATCAGTATAAACATTGCGTAATAATAAGTAATAACAATTAAATAAATGAATTGGAAATAAAATCTTAAATTCAATATTTGTTAAGGAATAGATTCTGAAAGAACCCTTGAAAAAGAAACATAAGCTAAAGGCGATGAGGGGCGATTGTTGGAATTGAGTTGACAGAGGTCACACTTCTTTAGCACTAGATGTCTGAATGATAATTTTACTCTTCACGTGCATGTGAGTGTATAAAGTGATAGTTAGAATAATATGGTAATAAGTGAAATTACAATGCGTGTTCACGAGGATTAAATGATTGAGTAGATAATATATAGTTTATGTGATGTGAATCCAATGTAGTGTGGATGGATTAATACTTTCATGCAATCTGTCTGTCACTTTCATATAGTTGTGATATACTATAATTAATATCTATCAGTTACTGGTAGTTTATATGAATATAATACGGATAACGTTCTTCTAATAAGAGTTGAGTGATGGGAGTTGGAATTAATCTCTGAAATTCATGTATTAGAGTGGAATTAGAGGTAAATTATAGTATATTAGTCTAGAGCATATATACAATACTCAAGCTTTTAGTAGAAATAAGACATGTCAGTAATTTATTCGTCATGATGACTCAAGTGAATGAAAGGAAGATGAGAGAAGACAAATTAGTTAATTTAAGCTCGGCATTTATTTAAAATGTGCAGAAAATAAGCAGAATATAAGTTGACAAAAAGAAAAATAAAGAAGAGCACACAGTGATGCGAGACAATTTATATATAATAAAAAAAAAATAATATATAAGAGGGTCAACGCTAGTATGCTCTCTTTAATTTATTATATCACCAGCAATAAAAGCTATGAGCTATGAGAAAGATGCAAACATTTTTTTGTATTGAAGACAAACAATACCTTAGATATATATCTTGTTTAGTGAATATAAGAACATGAATGTAATAAAGAGAATATATACACTATAACAACAGATGAGAACACATTGGAGAAAAGAGTGTTGGCGACTATTTTTTTTTTAGGTGGTAGGTTCATGTACTTGTAACTCATTAATATAGATATATATATACGTTATATATATAATTAATATATATTATATATATATTAATATATATAAATATATATATATATATTAATATATATTAATATTAAATATATATATATTAATATATTATATATAATATATATTATATATATTAAGTATTAATATATATATAACTTTGTATTTTGTCTTCATAATACTTGTGTATACTCCCTATATATATTAATTATAATATATATATAGAATTAATTGTAACTTATTAATAGATTTCCAACATATAATATGTTAAACATATATATATGATATATATTACCATAGAATTTTGTAACTTAAATATTGATTTCACAACATTTGAATAGTGTTAAACATTTAGGGCTCGATGACCGATCAGGGTATGAATCTAACAGCTGTGGTAGACGTTATTATTCTCAATTCATCCTTTCTCTTTTCTTTTTTATTGGAGGGGCTGTGTACAGTAGAAGTGTAGAACAGAACAACTACCAAACATTACAACTAGCTCAGCGGCGAGAGCCCCTCAATCTAGGGTAGGTCGCGGATGATCACCTTCCAATTTAGCGTAGCGCGAGCGAGAACGGAGCTAAAGACCTCATAGCGCCACGATATAGCTCACACCTCTACACACGCGCGGACAGATGGCCGAAACCGGACAGCACGATCGCTCGTTCTGCGAGTCCTCTCCCACCCTCTGAGGCGTACCGGCGCTGCTAATACTTGTGTTCTCCCTAATATTTAATTCCTTAGGTACCAAAGTAGGTAATAGCCCAAAATATAGTTTTTAAAACTTGTTAAAAAGCGTGATTATTTAGCAGATTTTATTAATAACTCAAATTAAAAAGGCGCAAAACTATTATTTAGGAGACTTATAAATAGCCCAAAATATGCGTTTTGAAAGTTGTTAAAAAGCGAAAAATGATTATTTAGCAGATTTTATTAATAACTTAAATTTGGTATTGTGCGAATTTCTAAAGTGAAAAATGGTTAATTAACCGATTTATTAATAGCCCAAAAGAGCAAAATAATTATTAACTAGATTTATTAATAGCCCAAATTTTGCATTTTTGAGAGTTTTTAAAAACGCAAGGTGTTTAATGTTTTTTTTTAATTAAAATAGAAAATAAGCTATATTCGAAATTAAATATATTAATTAATCAGTTCAAATTTAAAAGCAATAATTTGTAATTAGTTTTTTAAAAAAAAATTGAAATATATATATAATAGTATATATATATAAGTATAAATATATATATATATATTAATATATTAATAATTAATAATATAATATATATATATATATATATTTATATATGGTATAATATATATAATCATAATATAATATTATAATATATATATATACTATATATATATACATAATATATTAATTATATTATATAATACTATATATTATAAGTAATAATATATTAATATATTTATTATATATTAAAAAAAAAAAATATAATATTATATATATAATATATATATATATATAAAATATATATATATATATATATATATATATATATATATATATATATAATATCATTGACATTAAAAATTTAAAAATAATAATATAAGGTAATTTCTAAAGGCGTTTTCTTTTCTTTTGATGAATATACTTTGATATTAAATTTGTTTCTTATAAATAAATAATAATAATATATAAAACGATATTTTTATCAATCTTATGTATTATATAAGAACTTCTACTAATATTAGACACTCTGAAATTATATAAAGTCTAATTGTATTTGTATGCATTATCAAAGAGATTTATATTCAGGACATTATCTTGTTAAATCTGGCTACTGTCCAAAATACATATAGAACATTTCATAAATATATATATATAATATATTAACTATATATTAATATATATATATAATATATATATTATATATATAATTATATATATATATAGTATAATATATATATAATATATAATATTAATTTAATAAATATATGATATACATATACATACATACATATATACTAATATTAACAATATATTTATAATTTAACATATTTATAAAATATATTTATATATATATATTATAAAATAAATATATATATATTTCAAATATATAATATATATATATAATTATTAATATATTATATTATATATATAATATATATATAATATATATATATATAATACTTGATATTAATATATTATATATATAATAGATATATATATATTATATATATATACATATGATATAAATCTATATATACTATATATATTATAAATATATTAATATTATATATTAATATCATACTTATATATATAATAATATATACTATATATTAATATATATATAGAACAATACTATATATATTATAAGATATATATATTATAATATATATAAATATATATAATCAAATACATATTCATAACTAATATATACAGTATATATATATATAATTAATCTAATATATATATAATTATATATATTAATATATTATATTAATTTTATATATATATATATTTCGCCGATTTTGAGATGGTCGAACAAGGTTATACGGAAAAGTAGTTTACTAGTGAGAAAAACTTCTAGCAATATATAATCAAAATTTTGTATTTTAATTTATATATCATAAAATCATTTAAAAAACCTAAAAAAATAAAATTATTCAGGATAATTTTAAAATCATGGAAAAGTCTATGAAGTAGAATAATGAACTAATAAAAAAGTCATATATTTTTATAAGTTAGTATATATATTACATACAATAGTACTAGTATATGATTATTAACATCAGAGGGTAACATTATAATTACACATTATAATACATTATATTTCTTATAAATATTTATTACTATTAGAGTAAAAAGTAGTAATAAGGTTAACGCAAAGAAAATCGATAAGTAACAAAAAGATGCATGAAATATTTATTTAGAAAAAATTATATAAATTATTATTTTAATTACTAATAATTTTAATAACTAAAGACCATTAAATAGTAATAATTGCTGAAAATTATATAGATTATTAATATAAATAAATTAATTAAGGAATAGAAATTAAGAATAAAATTAATGACCATTAACTTAAAGTAATAAATTAAATAATTATAATAATTAAAGAATTATAATGAAATATATTAGAGATGAAAAGTTATTTAAATAGATAGTAATCTGCAGATTCCAGTAGAATTTCAGACAAAATCCAACGAATATGCGCTATGAATTAATGAATTAAATAATTTATATAACAATAATAATTATTAATAATATAATTAAATAATTAAATTATAAATATAATATAGTAGCTTCATAATTGTTGATTAGTGTTTATTACGATTGATGATATCATAACTTACAACATAAATTAAAGTCAAAAATATAAATATAAACTAGTAAATAAAGAATCTGAGTACTTCATACAATTAAAAACTAATTATAAATAAAATAACATTAATAAAGAAAATATTATTAATTAATAATAAATATAGCACCTAAGGAGATATAATAATATAATATTAAATAATTAATATTATATAATAATTTTTAACTAAATTTAGAATACACAAGAGTAAAATAAAATAATATGTAAGTAGTTTGAGTAAATTTGAATGAGTAATAATTATTATAAATATATAATTAATAATAAACAATAATAAATAATAAATAATTAATAATAATAATAATAATAATAATAATTAATAAATAATAATAATAATAATAAATAATATAATAAAAATTTAATAAGAATAATAAATAATAATAAAATTAAATAATAATAATAATATATATAATAAATAATAATAATATATATAATAACTGAGTCGATATTAGTTTCTTATATTATCCTTAATATATCCGTTAAACGATATAAATAATTAATATATTAAAGATTAATTTGATAAATTTTAAAACTAAGGAGACGAAAAGAAAATATTTCGAAGGCGGGAATAGTAATTACTTGGATATATTAGACAGTTTTGTATGTGAATAAAAAAATTTATTCTTTATTATAAATAGAGTTATCTATATATTGATACAAAAAAGTTCGAAGTACAATTTGATTCTGAAATTTTTATCGGGGAATTTGTAAAGTGTGCTTTTTCTTAATTGTTAGATCTATATAGATTTTAATATTATTATAGAAAAGTATATTTTGATTTGGTACAAATAATAGTATATTAGTATTATGAGTGTAATATGATTTAAGAAAGACTTGTGATAATTATACATATTATTATATATATATATTTAAAAGTATATAATTATATATTATCTATATAATAAAATCTATGATGAAATAAATATCAATTTATGATCTATTGATTTTAATGAAGTCCATAATAATAATTAAAAAATAGATATATATTTAATATATATATATACTATATATATATTATATATATAATATCTATAAATATCATATTAATAAATATATCATATATATATTATATATTATATATAATATTATATATATTATATTATTATGTATTAATATATATAGTATATATGATATATATATTATACTTATATATATATATATATATAGTATATATATATTATATATATATTATATATATTACTATACATATATATTATAAAATTATCAGATAATAATCTCATAATAGGTATTTATGAGAGAAGAAAGTGTGATTAATCAATAGTCGTTTATTTAAAAAATAAATTGGTAAATGAATTGATATGTATTAAATATAAAAATTCATGTTGTCAAGTAATAAGTATTGATATTGAATTGATTGATAAATATCACTATATTAACATAAATATATATACATATATATATATAATATATATAATATTATATATTATTATATAAATAATTATATATTAACTATATTATATATATTATATATATTATATATAATATAAATATAAATATATATATATAAGTATAATATATTATTATATATATATATATATATTAATATATATATAATATAATATATATATTAAATAATTACTATTAATATATATTATATATATTATATATATATATAGTTAATATTTATATATATAATATTATATATTTAATATATATATATATTATACTAATATATAATAAAATATACTAGGTATGTATATATATATATTAATATCATAATTATAAATATAATATAATATCATGTATATATATAATATGATATATATAATATATATTATATACTATATATATATATTAATATATATTATATTAATAATATATTATTATCTATACTTATATATATAAGTATATATATATTATATATATAATACATTAAGAAGTTATATATATATAATAATATCAATAGTATATTATTATTATATATATATATATATATATATATTATATATATATAATATATTATATATATATATATATATAATACTATATATACATATATAATTATATAATGTAGATTGTAAAGTGTGATTTTAGTATAGCCTACTTAAATAAAGGCATAGTAAACTTAGAACTGAAGGGATATTTAATAAATACAATATATATATATATAAAATATGAGTAAATTTTCATATCTAGGTGTAGTATGAGTGTTATTCCTTGACATTAGTTTCAGTTGAGCACTGAATAATACATTTTTTTAAACATATATTTATTTCTTATTATATCTTTAAGGTAAAAATGTAGAAATCACGCTTTGCCAAGAAAGAAAATAACGTTATAATAAATTGTATTTACAATCCTACATTTAGAGCCTGATGAATAAGTTGTCACAATAACAATGTAATTAAGCTTATATTTATAACATTTATAGTTATTTTTACTAGTACCTGATGCTTATCTTTTTTTGATTTACTTTTATTAGGCTTTAATATAGCTTCATAATGTTGAAGCATATATTTTATAACTGTTTCTCTAGAACTCAGAGATCTATTGGTCCATGTCTATGGTACCATGAGTGATCCAGGTGAGTTTCATGGGTATATACCTATATGAGCGTTCATAGAGGATCCATGTCCTAGTGGGTTCATATAACGTCACTAACTAACATTGTAATGCCTATTCCTTTGGTTACCCCTTAATAATGACAAATTTTACTATGATATTACAAAATCACTTACCACTACATCCAATGACAGGTTGTTATTTATGAGATTATAGAATTTAAGTTTAAATAAGGTGATAACCTTAAAGCTTATTTTTTTATCCCTAATAAATAACCTCCCCAAAACCTAGATTCGTATATATATAATATTATCTATATTACTATATATATATATACGTATATCTATTATATGTAATATTAATATAATACTTATATTATTATATTATTATATAATATATATATAGTATATATATTATATTATATATTAATATATATTATCATAATTACTATATTAATATTATACATTATATATATATATATATATATTATAAATATTATATTATATATATATAATGATATATTATATATTATATAATATATATTATATATATTATTAATATATTATATATATATATAGTATTATTAATATATATATAATTTATATTTTATATATATATATATATATTATATATTATCATATATAATATATATATATATATATATATATATATATAATTTATATAATAATATTATATGTATATATAATATATTAAAATATATATATATAATATATATATTAATATTAATATAAATATATAGATAATATATATATATATATATATATATATATATATATTATATATATATATATATTTATATATCCTTTACGTCGATATCTAAATTCCTAGTATTATTAATTTCCAGCTTTATGCTTGCATTTGTTATTTACGTCATTGTTAAATATAAGACAAAGTATAAATAATAATAATAATAATATAAATAATAATAATATAATAGATAATAAAAGAATTTTTTTCATTATTAATTTTGATATTCGTTATTATAAAATATATTAAAATAATAATAATAATAATAATATAATAATAATAATTAAAATAATAAATAATATGAAAATAATATATAATAATAAATAAATAATTAATAAAATTAATAATAATATTAATAATTAATAATTAATAATAATAAATAAATAATAATATAATAATAATAATAATAATAAATAAATTTATATAATTAATAAATAAATATAAATAATAATGATATAGATGATGATATTAATAATATATAAATAATAATAATTAATAATTATTAATAATAATAATGATATAAAATAATAATAATAATAATAATAATAATTAAATTAAATATATATAAATAATAAATAACAAATAATTAACTAATAAAATTAGAATCATAATAATTAAATAACTGTAATATTAAATAATAATAAATAACTTGTGATAGTGCTTAATGATAAACTAAAGATAGTATGATATATCGTTTATATAACCAATGGCCCAACTACTATAACATATGTTGCTTTAAAACGGTATTGATAGCGAGTGACTCATCGTCTGCGTCCTCGTGTCAGCCAATTCCCTCCAGCTCTTCTTCAACTAGTAAATTCATTTTCCGACTAATTGAGTTTACTTTCTAATAAAAGATTTCTTCCATTCTATATGGAATTTAGCATTATAAGGATACTTAGTGATACGGATTTCTATCAGTGTTTTCAGCTCTAATCTTTATTAATAAGTATTATGATTTTGAGAGTAAATATATATATTAATACACGCTGATTGTAAAGCTAATAAAAAAACAAAATAAACTAAAATTAGTTTAAATAAAAAAATAATATTATTAAACTAGGTCCTAAATATTTTTTCATTTGTTTTTTATTTATTTTGATTATTTAACATTAGTTACGCTTACCTATTAACTTTATTTCTCATACAAAGGACTTAAACTTTCTTCGAGATTATTATCATGTCTACTTTTGTCATGCTAATGGATTTTCATTAATTATATAATAATTATAATTTAAGAATTTAAAATTAAAATTATGTATATATAAATATAGAAATGATATGTATTAATAAACAAATTAAGACATAAATATATAATAATAAATAAATAATTATATATATATTAAATAATAGTTTATAAATAATTATTATATAATTAATAATAATTATATATATATAATAAAAATTATATTTAAATATTGTATTATTAAATTTAATAAACACTAATATAATTATTAGTATTATTGATATATATATTATAATAATTATATATTCATAATAAATTATATAATTATAATAATTATATTTATATATAATATATATATATATATATATATAATATAATATTATTACTAACCATATAATTAAATTATCAAATCAATTATATTGATAATGATTTATAAGATAATATTAAACAATTATTTATAAGTATTATTATTATAAATTTATTAAATTATATATCAATATTATATTAGTATAATATTTTTCAAATTTGATTTTTATATATATAATACAATATTAATATGATAAAATAAATTATATATATAAAATAATTTAATTATAAATAAATAATAAGTAAATTAAATAAACATAATAAATATATTATAATAAATTATATTACTCCTTATTATAATAATTATTATAATAAATTATTTTTAAAAATTATTATTAAATAAATATTATTAATTATTATGTATATATATATATTGAATATTTAATTATTAATAATCTTGTGATTATATTTATGAATATATATATTATTTATTATAAAAAGTATTAATAAAAAAGAAAAATTTATAAAATAATCATAAATAGTTTGATCAATAAAGTTATGTATATTAAATATATTATAGTTTTGATAATCTAGTCATTAATGTTATATATCGGAATATCCTATTACCATATAATACCTAGCATTAAATTTGATCATTGCTTCACAGACCTGAATAATATGTAATACATCTAAAACTATAAAAATAAGAGTTCTATAATCTCTTCTAGATCAATGCTATATTTCCTAATTTATTTATCATCATTCTAACTTCATATCCTCTAGAGTGTAATTGATATCCGGCCTTCCTCTTCCTCCGCTTCATCTCTCAGGTGTCTTATGCCTTTGCCTGGAGATTACATTTGATCGGGTGCATGGGCCCTGAGCATCTATGAACGTTAGGAAGCCGGTGGCATCAGTTGTTATATCATATTCCTATCCTATCTCTGTAGTTTTATGTGAGAATTATGGTATATATGAGATTTGGAGCTGCTTTTCTTAAAATAATTCATATTTTATACACTCGTCTCAATTCTATAAAAATATCTTATCTTATAAATTTTCTTGATTTTCATCTTATAAGGAATGAAATAATGAAACTTTTTCTTATAGATGTTTTGTAATTAATTGCGAATGCCGTTCCATAATACATTATTACTTACGAGGTATAAAAGTGTATACCTACTTACTGATACTCCTCCAACTATGCACTAATTATAGCTCTCACTCGTTAATATCTAGTTATCTGAACACAACTTATATAGAATCCGAGGGTATCACTTCCTAACTCTCCTTTCACATGATTGGGACATTTATCTAACATTTTGTATCATAATTTTTATGTTTTTTAATTAAACATATGCATTTTGCGCTCGAGGTCTGCTGGCGATACTTCCATTATCCATTTATTATACTATACGGATTTAGGCGTTTTCCTACTACATCCTTTAAGAATACATATATGGATAGACTTGTGATATATGGTGCGCTTAATCAAATTATACACCTAAATAAGTATATTTTAAAGTGGATAATTATAATTCTAATCGTGCCACAACGTCATCTAAAATCTCTTCCATATGATGTTTTACTCATCCTCCCTACTAATTCTTTGCTTATTAATTAATAGATTTATATCTAATGCTTGCTTTTCAATAACGATCTCATAATATTCGATATACATAGTTTAATATATTTAAATATGGGGCGACGTCTTCTTTATTATACTTTTTCAAATATAATATGGGTTCCTCAGGTATACTTTATCTATTATCTACCATAATCTTTATTGTGCCTACTTTCATTAATAAATTGTCTTTTCATATTCAACACCTGCACATCTTAACATCTAATTACCTACATTCATATAATGCCGATGATCTCAATTCCCTTTCATTCTTCAGCTCATTTCAAATCTGGCTCCCCTTATAATTTTTACTTATACTAATGATATTATGTCACATTCTCCATTATATTTAATATAATCTTTTACCGATCTATTCTCGCTGTATCTGGAATAGAAAATTTCCTATAGATTAGTGCGATGTATGATCTCAACTATTGTGAGTAAATAATTATCAATTCTTTAAATCCGAACATTATATCTATAATATAACTATTTCCCTCTCTTAGAAACACACTGTATATATACTTCTACATATCTCTTTCGATATTAGATTCTTCATGATCTTCTCTACTTAATGTGACAATTATATATATAAAATCATTATTTGTCCATTTAACAGTAAACAATAATATATTATTTGTATCTTGGAAACTCGATACATCCATATCGGTTATTATTGCATAGATGGCTATCTTATAAAAATGTAAATACTAAGTTAGTGTACTCTGTTTATAACAACATATATAGTTATTCTATTTATTTCCATTTCTTATCTTCAGTTACATTCCATGATTCACTTATAAATCCGCCTTATGCATATGGTAATTGGTACATGTCTCATTATATTATTCCATAATACTACAAATGGGCTCATTTATTAGGTTTCACTCCACACATCTTTAATGTGTATTATGAATATTATGGTTTCAAATTTCATTAAGTGGTCTTAAATAAAGAGGTAATTAATTAATAAACTTATTTTATCATTATTATTATTGAATTAAGTTAATTCTTTATAAACCTAGATTCATCTTAAGACACCTTCGATATAAATCTTTGCGGCGCAGTTAAATTTTGATTAGTATCTTTATCTATCAATTTATTCTATAGTAATATATCTATTATCGATCATAAGACTATAATGGCAAGTGATTACGAATTATAGAGAAATCTTGCCTTGCATAACGCTTTACCACTACCTATATTATTTGCAGACTACACCTAGTAGCACCAAGGGTGTTGTGCTGTATCAATATCATGAATAAGTTTTAATTATTATTTTAATGATTATTATTTAAGTTAGAATTTGTTCGTCTATTCGATGTGAGGTCTATCTTAATTTTCTCTAATTACTATCACTATCCATCTCTTATTGTGGATTGATTATATTTCCTACTTTATTCACTACGTTTTAATTGTGTTTTCCTGTATATGATATTTAATTACTTACTTCTCACTTTAAATTAATACCTTGTGCGAGTCTATTGTGATTATGCTCATATTCTGATGACGCCATATTTAGTCATATGAATTATTGGTGACATACTATTATTGCTGGTGCGGTAAAGGTTATAACACCCCACTCCTGTTGAGAATAGTGTATTAGTGCGCCGCTGCCCGAGTTCACGGTGAAGCAAGTATTTTTCTGCCACCAAAGATAGACAACTTGCAGAATTTGCCATGGTAACTATGAGTGTTAATCAATTTAATAATTATTAAAACCATTATAGTTCTGTATGTTATTGTATTTATACGTACAATAAGTGGCTATTGAAGATAGATTATGATTTAGATAGAGAGCATCTTTATTTCAAAATTCAAACTATTATGTAAATTTTCTATCTTTATTTTATATATTTTTTACTAACCATTCTAATGTTGAAATGGAAAATAAATTAAATTCAGAGAATTTTTCTGTATACACAAAAGAAGCAAATAGTAATAGGCTAACCTAAATAAATTATAAAATGATATAGTTCAAATAGAAACTAAATTATAAGTAGAAATATACCTAGAATCGCCTTTCATATGGTTAGTGGTAGCTAACACCTAGGTACCCATTTGAAGTATATCACAGTTATATCTATTTATGAGAGAGATGATACATATTTGTATTACATACATTATCAAAAACTGTATGAGTATATTTTTGTGTTCCTGATCGAATATGCCCTCACGAGCATCTATACATTTATCTTTATATCAAAGGTCTATTGTCTTTTACTGGACATGAGAATTATACACGATAATTGTAATTTTTTTAATTTTAATTTATTTTCATTTCTTCTTTTATGTTTATTAAGAGCATTCAAATTTCTCACAAGTCTATAGAGTTGATTTATAGAGATAATACTATACATGCTTGATACTAGACCTGGTTATATAATGAGTGTAAAGTGGAACACAATTTATAATTTTACTATTACACTTAAATTATGTCCCAATGAGAAATATTATAATTTATCAATATATGACTATGAGAAGTCTTCAATAAATAATCTGTCCGAGAGACGTAGCAAGTTCAGTTGATATAATGAGGAGACAGAAGAAAACACCTCGGAGACTCGAACCATTCTTTTGTGTTATTTATTGCAGACACTTTCTGATAATGTTCCTCTGCTGATTTAATGTTGCTCCTAACAGTTTTTATAATAGATTCGCCCGAAGCACGTGCCCTATATAATCAGTGTAATCTCGCCGTTAATTAAATCTGTCTTTTTTTTTTTCCATTTTACATTCTTTACATAAGTAGCAGACTAAATACAAGCTCTCATAGTTGAGGTGTATTAATGAGAAGAAATAGCTGGAAACTTAAGTAAGTATTAAGTATAGATCACATTAGGTCCTGTTACACACAGTGGAAGCTTCCACCACCTTCGAGATGAAATATCAATTACAGATAAATTCCAGGTGATTCACCTTACTTTATTATCATTGCCAAGTTTTAGAGAAATAATTCTATAAAGCAAATTATCTCTCAGAGAGTTAAACTTCACTTTCTTACTAAAATATTATTTTTTTTGGAATTATGTCCCTGCATAATCATATTTCCTTCGCCCTTCTAATAAATGAGAATGCACAAAGATATCAAATAATAGAATTCAAAAATGTAGCAGTCTATGTTTGCTTTAAGTGTAAACTTATTTTATTAAATATTTCAAATAATTTATTTTGCTACCAATCTGGCTACTAAAAAGTCTTTGTCTTCTGAATTCGTGTCATGCTCTTATGCAGCTTGTATGAGCCAGGTTAGGGACTCAACACCCTAAATTACTTACAAATCTCTAAACACTTTACCAATAACCGATTGTACACCTTACTGTTCATAATATATTACAATCAGAAACTCTACGCGTATTATATATGATCAATTCATTGTATCACCTTATCGCATATGTCTAAATAATTACACTACAGATAACTCATTCTATAGAAACTTGTTCAAATGTTTATTTCTCGAAATTGATCTAAATAACTGGAGGAGATAACATCATTATACATTACTATAAGAATTTTTACAATATATCTAGTGTCGCAGAGGCTGAACTAATATACATATTGGGAATAATATACCATATGACAAAACATCTAATCATTTCTTGAAGTGTATATATCAGTGGTTCAATTTTAAATCAATATAATGAGAAAAATCTGTATAGCTCACCCAGGAATTAACCTGAATAATTGTATCATCTTACAATTCGTTCTTGCATAAAAAACTATCCTAGAACAAAATAAAATTATAAACTGAGGTTAAATTGATATCTACAAACATATTTTATCGCCACAATGTAACCTACAATACCATGCCAAGAAAACTACTGGGCGCCACCTAAAAATATACTTACTGAGAAATGGTAATGCAAATTACTAAAACCTCAAAATATACGTGACAGTCACTCACCGGATTACATGAGAAAAACAAAGAAACTCACTACATTTTACATCTTATACATAAATCTGTATCCGTAAGCATAACAGACTGCTATTATTGTCAAGAAAAAATGCGATATATGAGAGAAAAGCTGAAACTTTGATAGCTAAGTGTACACCATATAAATTAGAGGATGTCTAAGAATAACAAATCTAAATCACTTTTATATGGTGCCTATGAGTCATGTAGTCTCATATTCTAATAAGTACGAAGTAAGAAGTCCTTCTTAAAGATTACTCTCGTGATACTGCTTATTCATTATATTACATATGTGAGAGAAATTATTACATTAACTATCATGTGATGAAAAATTTTACCTTCTACTAACTCATATTGTTCATCCACCTAACCATAAATTCCTACTCAACTCATTCTAGTCCTTCTTCATAGTAATAATATTTCATGTGTGTGGTGATGGGTGCTAGAGATTGTTTATAGTAAAAACATGTCTTCTTTCCATTTCCATTACTAAGACAAAGACCACCGTCAGCAAGTACTAAAATGGATATAGTAGAGAGTCATTTATAATTTTACGAGACAGATGTAAAACTAATGAGGGTTTCTTGTTTTATATATTCATTTATATGTAAAAATATATAACAATGATTATACAAATATATCATTGCATTTCAATGTTAATTAATTTATGGTTTACTAAATATGTCTTACATATATCGTCTGTTGTAAACGTGCCAAATAATTATATATATTTATTATAATATTAATATTATATATTATATTTATATATATATATATATATATAATTAATATTATGATTATATATATATTAATATATATATTAATATATATATTAATAGTATATATATAATATATATTATATAATATATATATATTATATATATATATATATATATATATATATTAATATATATATATATATATATTAATATAATATATAATATAGTATATATATATATATATATCATATTAATATATTATATATAATATATAATACATATATATTAATATATTAATATGATTATAATATATTAATATATATATATATAAATATATAATTGATATATATATTAACTATATATATAGATAATATTATATAATATAAATATATCAGAGGAACTCCTCACACGGGTTACCTAGCTCAGATATTATTATATAGTTATCTATTTATAGTAATAACTAATCTTAATCAATCAATTGTACTAAATTAAGTATACGATTATATTAAAATTCTAAAACTTATATGACCAATATGTTTTATAATATATATTGAATATAAGTATAAGTTGATCTAATTAGCATCATGTTGTATAAAAAGAATTATTGTTGAGAGATAGTTGTAACAAAAAAGTGCAGTGCTAAGAATAGAATTCTAAATAGCTATTGAAACCTTTATTATTTCCATTTAAATTATATTATTTAAATATTATACATCATATAAAGTATATCTCGTGTGGGTTGGTAGTTCCATATCAAGGGTATTCTGGAGACCAGAAAATTCTATAAGAGAACATTATTGACACTATAACTACCCGTCATTTATAATAATAATTAATAATTTTTTAATATGCAATATATATTAATAAATAATATAATAAAATATGATAAATGAAAATTAATAAATTTTAAAAATAAAATATAGATAATATAATTTATTTGATATATTAAATAAATTAATAAAAGTAAATAATTATAATAAAAAAGATAAATCATTTAATATAATACATATAAAAAGTCATAATACATTATCATTTTTATAAAATCATTTTTATAAATCATATGAGTATACTAAAGTTAATATAAAGCGAATATTTTCCTCTAATCTTCTACTCTTACTCATCCTCTCATCATCTCTCTCTACTCTTACATCTCTCTCATACTCTATTAAGTATTATATATTAATATAAACATTCATTATAATATATATATATATATATATAATTAATATATTCTTACTCATAAATATATATTATATATATATATATATAGTATAATATTATATATTATAATATACAATTATAATATTAGAATATATATATCAGTTAAATATATTATATATATATATAATACATATATAATATATAATATTATTATATAATATTAATACAGAGTAGAGAGAGAAGATAGAGATTAAGATCTATGAGTAAGATAGAGAGAATGAACGAGAGATAGAGAACTATGAACTGATTGAATAGATCGAACTAGGATAGATCGTAGAGAGATATATATGAGACATTATATATATATTAGATAATATTATGAGATAGTAAGAGACAGATGAAGAATAGAACACCGTAGTATAGCTATAAAAAGTTTACTTGGGATGTCAGCTCAAAAGCTGTGTAAATTATAATTTATAATTATAGATAATATATAATTAATATATAAATATTATATAGTTAATATTAATTAATATATATATATTATTAGTATATATATACTACTATATAAATATATTTAATATATATTATATATAATATATCATCTTATATATAATATATATATAATAGACTCTAAATATATTAATATATATACTAATATATACTATATATATATATATATATATATATATAATATATATATATATATTATATATAAATTAATAATATATAATATATATATATATATATAATATATATATATATAATATATATACTAATAGTAAAACATTTCTAGATTCATTATATAATTTTATCTTCTATAATAACTGACGAAATATAATCTATTTTTGTGGTTTACAAAAATTTATGTATTAATATTAAAATCTACAGGATACATGTATTATATAGGGATCAATTTTTACAATAATTTACAATCTTGGAAATATTTATTCATTATATATGAAAAAATAAAAGTTATAAAAAAATATTAAAATTAAAAAAATAATATTACCAATATAATATAGTATTGACTTATATCATGCAACAAAGTATTTATTCTTGATCTAAATATCAAAAATCTCAGATTATTTCCAAAAGTCCATATATGTTTTACTTATTTTAAAAAATGTATTCTTTATATTTAGGTGGTTATCTATTCATTTTTTGTCGTAAAACTTGAATAAGTGTTTACTTTTCACTCACTATTTTAATGCCATCATATATAAATGACAGAGTCAGTATTCAATGCTATACACAGTAAGTACCAATAATATTCAGAAGCCCATCACACAAGATTTTAATCTAATTGTTGCTATACCTCATATATTCAAATTGTGGCCATAGCGAGCTTTTAACATAGTCCAGAACGACGAAACATCAGCTTATAACTTAGGGCAATAGCATTATCAAAATTATGTTTGAAGTATTAATTATAACAATATAACGTGCAGTAAGACAGGGGTGCAATAAAGACTTTATACATTAGCAAGTTATAGCTCTTGAACTATAACTTATTTAGCAATTTAAAGTGAATTAAAATATATAAATTCTATTTGTATTACAACTTTATTTTATAAAAAGACCTTTTATTAATGATCCGCAAGCTTATAACAGTGACTAATTCTTTGCTAGTTAGCTAACTGGAAAGTCTATGACTGATATTCTAACTTAACTCTTTATGGGCACATTGCACTGACCTCGCTACTACATATAATAGTATAAGACTAGTTTATAGGTCACTTCCGCCTCATTCATCTCATTTTTACGGGTTTGTCGCTTTGTTTTATCTTTGATACGCTTAAGTTTAAACCAAGTCATTGGATATAAGATGAGGATCATCGGTTTACAACATGCTAATCATAAATAAATATTATGACCAAAATGTATATTCTACATGAATCTGCGATATAATTATATATAATCATTATTTATAATTTTCAGGCATTCGATAATTTATGTCACAGTGTTCTCTATGCAATACGCAGAGAGTGTATATTTAATTTATTTAATAAATAAATAATGTATAACATCTGACATAAAGCTTACTTAAAAAATTGTCTAGACACGAGCTGATATATAATCGATTTACGCAACAAATTTATTAAATTTAAACATAAAAAAAATGAGTAATAAATTAATCTTTTAAAAATATTTCTTTATATATATATATTATTTATATATTTATATATATTAAATATAAATTACTATATATATATATATTAATATATAATTAATATTATATATATAATAATATATATAGTAATATAATATATATATAATATATAATATATATATATATATATATTTATATATAATCATTAATAATTAATGATTAATATATATATATATATATATATATATATTTAATAAATATATATTATATATATTTATATATATTAATATATATATATATATATATATATTTAATATATCATATATTAATATATAATATATATAACCTTAATATATAATTATAAGTTGAGGTACGTATTAATACATAGGAGTTATAGGTACAGTAGGTAGGTAAGCTCTATACAATCCACAATTATATTTTATTAGTATTATTTTTATAAATATAAAATATATACTCAAATGGAAAAGTAAAATAAATTATTAGAATTTTATATGAAAGTGTAAAAAGAAACTGATTTATAATAAATAAATATTAAAAGAAAATCAACTTACTTTAGTTAATAACATATAATATAATAATTAAATTTATTTTAGGAAATTTATTCCTTCCTACTCTGATTCATTACTGTTATCAAATGCTATGGGCATTACCTGGCAGAGTAATCATATTTCATATAAAATATATAGTGAGAAAAAAGCCAATCACGTAAAGCCAAAATATACGCAAATTTCTTAGCTAAGTACGAACTTCTGATATTCAACCCTAAGATAATATACCATAATAAATATATACCGATAATATATATATATAGTGAGATTCAGTACTCTAAATAATTTGAAAAAAAGATGTAGAATCTACTCTCAATCTCTTCATATCTCTCACTCTATATATATAATAATTAATATATATTAATATTATATATATATAAATATATACTAATATATATATGTGATTATATTATCAGTGTAATTTGAAATTATATTACTACTATATTATTAATTATATATATATTAAACTAATATAGTAATAATAATATCATTTAACATGTAATATATTAATATTATATATATATTATATATTTAATATACTATAATATATATATATTAATATATATAGTATATATAAATATGACATAATCATAGCCCTATGCACACGACGTAATGAGAAAACATCGTATCTATATATTAATGATATAATGAGTGAGTATAACTATAATATTATTATATATATATATATATATTAATATATATATATATATATATATATTAATTTAATATATTAATATATATAGTATATAATTAATATAATATGATATTATATATTTATAATATTATTAATAATATATATATATTATAATATATAATATATTACCTTATTAATGAATTTATAGATATTATATTATTATATATATTAATTAATAATATATATATTAATATAATAATATATATATATATATATATATATTAAATATATATATTTATATATATAGTATATAATAAATTAAATATAAATTATATAATATTATTAATTAATTATAATATATAAGTAATATATATATATTAATTAATTAATATAGATATTATAATTAATTATAAAATTGCAGTGTATGTTAGTGTATTAGTTGAGTAGTTAGGTGTAAGTTGTCGACATAAAGTGCTTTTCTGCCACATCGTACAACGTGAGCACAAAAACATCGAAATTAGTGCTCATTTGCTATCTTAATGACTAGTTTGTTAGTTTTGAGACTCTCATTGCTACATCTAATTATTGTATTGATGATGATCGGATTTACAAATATTGATTAATTTGCTCTAATGCAACTTACCTTAATTTGCATATTTTACCTATATAATTACAAATAAATTACGTTCATATATCGGAATATGTTGTGAGTGAGCATACTTTCTTATCACTCTAATAAGACATAGCATTTTATTATAAAGCAACATATTAAGTATGGTTATTAGCAACAATTTTAATTTATAAATACCAATGTATTATAGTCCTACATTTCTTAATTTCCAAAAATACAATCAAAGGGCACGAAAAATAATAGACTACTGCCGAAAGTCTCTCTTGATTGGTTTAAAAGATGCATTCGGCTTACAGGTTGTCCGATAGACGAAGAGACTCTACAACTATGGCTGGCCATGTCTTATTATTTAGCAATCAATCGGTCGGTGAGGAAATGATAGTGTGGTGGAGTATAAACGTGTGGTTATTGTTGATTTTATTTGAGCTATATATTATTTTATCTATGTATTATTATTATTATTATTATTATTTATATTATTATTACTTATTATTATTATTATTATGTATTATATTATATTATTATTATTATTATAATTATTGATAGTTTCCTGTCGATATCTATTTACCATTTTATGTGGATTAGTTTTTAAAGTTCCTCTTATCACCCTTATTGATTATTGCTAAATTATTCCATATTATTATGTATTGTTATTATATTAATTACTATATGAATTAGTTTAGGCTTCATCTATCTCTTATGTGATGAAATTTTTATTGAACTATCAAATTAATTGCTATTATATATTATTCTTATGTAGAGGTTATTAATACTAGATACTTATAATGTAGCATTTATAATATAAAAGATATATAACTCACCACTCTCTTGCCTCTATCATATCATACAGTTTTAAGATACATAGGTAAAATACGATTATATGCCAAAGTCTATTACATTGACAAATTCAAGTAGTAACCGAACTACTTATTAGGTATAGGATATTATTCATGACTAGCAAATATAGTCCTTATTTAAGTAGGAGTATATGACTATTTGATAGCAACATGGACCTTGCCCAAAACCTCTGATTATAATCTTTCTAATCTAGGTACATGGGCACCCACCTGATAATATATGAGTTATATATTAGATTATATATATATTATACTAATACTAACCATTTATATTATTTTCGAAGTTTATTAGCAAAAAAAGTATAAATGAAATATATCCATATTTTTAATTGGTCGTAAAATTATGAAGAAACAGGCGACTAATATATAAGCTACTATAATAAAGTATATAGTAAATTATTAATTATGTATTTATGCTCTATTCTAATATTTTATATAATCTATTAAAAACTATTATATGGTACGGAAAAAGTATTTCTTGATTGAATATATAGAATAACGCAAACTCTATATACATATCGACTAGATAAAAAATCCTATTTTCATAAGGATATATGCTTATAGAATATAACTGATAACAAAATATTAACCTGGACTGTGTAGAGTCCCTAGTAAATATATTTTAGCTCACTTTCCCAACTCGACCCACTGAAATCATTATTATTAAAATAATAATAAATATTACCGATCCACTTTAGAGAGTTGACTTTTTTCAGTTAATAAAACTTTCTCACCTTATAAATTCATTTTCAAACCAATGAGTATTAATTATATATATTTCTAGTATTATTTTTTATGAAAAAGCTAACATTAATTTTTAAATAGAAATAAAATAAATAAGTTAGTATATAAAACTTCTTATATGTTAAATTATTAACTATTTGACTTTATGAATATTTTATATTATTTAATACTACTTCACTTACACAATTTAAGAGGTTAAAATAATTTTAATTCATTTTGCTATTTTATCTGATAGCCTTACCCTTACTGTCTCTACATACTACTCACTCAATTTATAACTTAGCTATAGTACTACCACCGCCAGCACAAAATTAAATATACTCCTAACTTAACTGGCTCTGGCTAGTCTTAGCCACCGGTTATATAAGTCCGAACTCCGACCCTATAGTACTTCACGTGATTACCGATCTTCACGACTACCTAGAACTTACGACTTCCAGTAATTACCGACTCCGACTCCGACTTACCGATCATTGAGTCTCTTATAGCTGTTACACTTAGCCACCGTGTAATGTGAGTGTCACTTTATTTCTCATTCTCCAAAAATCCTGGCATCTATCCTTTGTACGTTAATATCTTAATTTTGTCCATAAAGGAACTAATTGGATTCGCAGAAATATTATCATTAAAAAAAATTCCATAAAAGTTCACCACTTATTACTCGAAGACCTAGTAGAGTGAATACATTGCGCCGCAGCTCAGCTCTAAGCAAGCTTCGGAATTATCAAAATACAATACCTTATATCTCGCGAACGTGAGATCGTGCCGAGTTAAACACAGGCTGAACCCGAATTAGTGATAATTAGCCGGTAAATAATAATATCAAAAAAGAATTATTTATAGGCTGTATTATTTGATAATTATAACTATAATAATAAAATTTACAATTATTATAATAATAATGTATAGTTATTATTATTATTATTAGATTATTAGTATTTTATTTTCATATTGAGTTGAATCATTAGTTATACTAAAATATGAGTTGTCAAATGAGATTAATATCATTCATACGTCGAAATAATAAATTTAATTTTTTATAATCAAAAATATTTAAAGATAAAAATTTGAAATATATAGTTTACTAAAAATTTAAACAGAGTATGATATTTTAATTACTAACTAAATAATAATAAATACGAGAAAACGTAAAGAGTAAAGACAAATATGCTTCGACTACAATATTTCATAGCAGTACATAGTAACGTGAAAATTACGCATTGGATATTACGTAAAAAGTAGGATAAAAGTTTGAAGTAGAAGGAAGTAGAAAGAGAGTGGTTCAAGAATGAAAATTAAACGAGTAATTTATAATAATAACTTTAATACCTTTTCCTTCTTAATGTACCGAACAATATAAAATCTTCATAATTATAAATATACTAATTATTATAATAATAGACTTAACATTTAACAATTTAATGCTAAATTTAATAAATATATAATTAAGGCTCTTCTTAATTAAGTAGTGAAAGGATATAGCCTAAAATGATTAATAATATAAGTTATGTGTTTATGATGTATTGTATATTAATATATATATAAATATATATATATATATTCTTGTATATAAATATAATTATATATTAATATATATGTTAATAAAATAAGAAATATTATATGATATATATATATATATAAATTAATATATAATATTATATATATATATATAGTATTTAATAATTATATGAGTTGGGTAAGAAACAAGCTAACTGTTATTAAATTATTGCTCTTTATGTCACCAGACAGGTTAGCTATGTTTTATATGAAGGATGAGGTGCCAGGCATAAGATAGTTAAAGCAGACTTAAAGTAGCAGATAGGAAATAGAGTTTACTATTGTATGATAGTTGGGTTAGTTAGAGTTACGGTGAAGTTAGGTTAATAAGGAGTTAAGACTTAGCGTGATCTGAGAAACATGAACCCAGACGTGAGATTAAATACACGAAGATCAAAATAGATATTTATTAGGAAAATCGTTATAATTCTTAATTGTTTTATAAGCGTCTCACTCTTTTAGTATACGTAATTTTTGACCCGATTCTGACTATTTCCATTGTACACTAATTCAGAAAGTGATACAACCTTTTTTGTTACTAAGAAGCCATGTCGAATCCGAGATGAAATAGTTTAAGTTATATAATAACACTCATTTTCACGATGTGCCAACATCACAATCGAAAAAACTTATCGATACAATGTGTTCTATGAAAACACATTATGCCATAAAAGAACCGACCTGAATAATTAATAATAAAGAGTAAAATCTATATACCTATTTAAGAGACCTTAACCTTATACGAAAAGCTCAAATATACTAAAGTAGAATATAGAATTAATCTTGAAATGATGATATAATAATTAATAAATAGAATATTTGGTAATAATAAATATTAGAATGAATTTCACAATTAACATTTATATTATGTAAAAGATAGATCCGAAAATAATTTATAGAAAGATAATACAGGTTAAGGCAGATAATTAAAGAATGCGATAGTTGGTTTCCCTCTCTTTTCTTAAAAAGCTGGATTGATCGATAATAAAATCCAGACTTCCAAAATGAAACAGTAGGGAAGAACTGTTTACATAGTTATGAATAAGAATAAGGGCAATGAAGACTAAATAAGTCTATTTCTTATATATAGGAGCAACTAAGAGTGAAATGTTTGGAGGAGACATAACTATAGAGGATAAAATACCAATACAAAGACCAATAACTACTTTCTTAAGTGCTATAGCTCGTAAAATAAAAAGAATAAGTAGAGCAATAAACATATCTGAATAGAAAATAAATTATCGAGAGATGAAATTTATAGAGTGTCAAGAATAAATTATAATACTATTAATATTTAGAATACAAAATATATATATTCAATTTAAATAAATAACATTTAATATATATTTAAATAAAAATTCATGACCAAAGTTTCCGAAATGATTATAAATATAATTAAAAATTGTAAATTTAATATAATAAAAGCAATTAAATAATATATAAATATATATATATATTTAGGTATATATATTATATTGTAGTTGTGAGGTTACAAGCCATTTAGTGATTTGTGTCATTGTAAATATACAATTTATTCCCTATCCAGCTTAAGGGGTGTCTTAGAGAGCTCGTATCCCTCTGAAACTGGAGCCCCTTCTGTTTGATCTGACGTTGTATACCCTGTCGTACAACCTGACGTGTTAATGAAGCTTATCCAGGCTAGTTCTCGACGGAGCACCAGAGAAGAGGGGATAACAAAGCTGTTTTCTCAGTTTGATAAACGAGCACTTTCTCTAAGACCCCCTACAAATGGCGAGGTATGCGGTATATATTTATTATATGACGCTAACCAAACCAATTGGTGGTGACGGTCAAATTAAATATAATTAATAAAATATAATTGAATTAATTATAATAATTAAATAAATAATTATATAATAATAATTTAATAATAATAATAGATATTTAATAAGAATAAAATTATTATAAATAATTATAATAAAATATAATATATTAATATATAATAATATAAATATATTTATATATATAAAAAATAAATATAAATATTATATAATTAAATAAGAAGAATATGAATATAAGTGCAAAAAAAATGAAAAATGATATATAAGATAATAATAACTAATATTATTAAGTAATTTATATATAATATATATATATGTAAGTGCATTTGCACATGTTTGCATACTTTTCTTTCCCAATGTTTTTTGCCCAAGTGATATCGAATTGGTATTCAGTGCCCCTCCTTAATCTTTCATACGATTTTCAATATACATATATGCTTTATTTCCCTTACTCGAATATGCTTTTTCAATTTTCTTTTGAGTCTCTGAATAATAAAGTTTTTTTTTTTTTTTTTGTATTATTTGAATATGATTTCAATATTCAAAAGCATCCATTTTTTCCTTTTCTATGTGAATCCGAAATGTTTTTTTTTTTTTTTAAATGAATTATTTTATACATTGATTTCATAGTGAATCATAGTGAGTAATTTTTCTTAAATTTTTTTTGGTTCTTCGTATCTAGCAAGTAAACTTTATGCACCATAAACTCTCTTTCCTTCTTCAATGATCTCCATCCTCCTTAACACATTCAACATTTGACACAAAATCAAAATTTACTTAGCTGTAAATCTTAAAACTAAATATTATTTGCATCTTTTCTATCAGATTGAATTTCACTTTTACTTTCACTCCACAATCTTTTTCTATTAAATAAATCTCTTATCTTCTATATATCTTCTTTCTTCTTTATAAACACCAAGGATAAGGATAGTAAGGCTCCGGTACATTGAATAATCATAAAATTGTGAAGACTATATTTTGAATGTAAGTCAAAATCTATCCTTTAAAATCGATAATATTATCTATAATCCTAAAATTAAACAATCAACTTTTACCAATATGAAATAGCAGAGGAAGGGTAAATAAATGAACTGTAATAGAGTTCGTATAAATAGATTGAACTATAAATGAACTGTAATAGAGTTCGTATAAAAGATACTAAGTAAGTTACTTGGAGAAAAAAAGAAATGAATGTCTATTATGAGAAGCGATGGAAGAAATATAGTATATATGAGTAAAAAAAAAAACTTTTCAAAGTATTTATGTATATGAAAGATTCATTGAAGCAATAATCTACTCAACATTATATCTAACTTATATAGAAATAACAGAATAACTAGTGCAGATATCTCTAGAGAGGACTATGAGTGGTAACTATAGTTAGAGTTGATACGCTAGGATTATAATTTTGCAACGCATTTCAATAATAAGGATATCCTAGCAAGTTTTTGGAAATAGAGTGTGTCAAGTCTTTGTAGAAGATTTACACCAATTCAAAAAATTAGGCACTATATATATTATAATTAGTATAATAGACAGAAAATATTACATCATAGAATTTCTTATAAAGTCTATTATATAGAATTAGTAATGTTTACTTCATGAATATTGTATATTATTATCAATATAGGTATTACTTAGAAATCTAGAAATTAGAATGACATTCTATAAAAATGCACTATTATATAGCCAACCCTTCTAATGATTATTGCAAGTAAACTCCTAATTCACATATTAGTTACTAAGCACTACTCTCGTACTCATATATATTCGCACTGTAATAACTCCTTCTAACAAAGTACAAATTATATTTGTACAATATAATATTTCACACAATCTATTAAAGGAGATGAAATAATATATATTTTATCGAAAGGGAAATAGGAAAAGAAGATTGAATAACTGGTTAGTAAATTGATACATATCACAGGGAATGGTATATTCACAGAACGTTTTCTTAAAAGGAACAAAACTTATACAAGAGAGTTATATACTGTTTAAAAATAGAGTTCGTTAGTATGATAAAAAATATATTAAATTACGAGAAAGAATTACGTTCTCGATACAGTCGCACATCCGAGATTAAGGCATTAAGAGATCAAGACATATATATTCTACTCTACCTACTATTCATTATTAAAATATATATTCTATATATCACACTCAGTGGTTAAAAGATTTTTTATACTTAATATATATATATATATATATATTATAATATTATATATATATATATAATATATATATATATAATATATAATATATATTATAATAATATATATATATATTAATATATAATATATAATTATATATATATATATATATATATTATATATATATATATTAATATATATTAATCACCCTAATCCATTCTCTCTCACCCAATAATAATTGGTATAGGTAAGTCGTAAGTAATGAGCTAATGTCAATCATATTGGAAAATTAGTTGAGATGGACTGTAAGTGCAATCACACACGGAAATCAGTCGCACTACATAATTCAGAAAAGAAAGTAAAAGCCCATAACTCTTTATCTCTGCCCCTTTAGTACAACGTATATATCACCGTATTATTCGGACTACAAACGAACAGCCGTCCCAGCTACAGCAATATAAATTACCACCTATCTAGTTATTCACGGCGTGAGACGGGACCCTCCACTATCGTATTATACTGTCACAATGTTATGAGTATTTATTCATACCCTAGTTAGTGACCCTACAGGTGTAGGTCCACAACATTACCCCCTTAACGTAAACACTGCCATTCTCTACTATTATTTGCACCTTTCATTTCGTACACCTTTTCTAACTATCAAACTTCCTCTCTTCCAGGTATTCCTTTTATCATGACTCAATATCCACTTTTTTACTATCTAGAGTTACTCCTCAAGTCCGGTCGATTAGCCAGCACACCTTCACCACCTATGCATTACCTATACTAAAACCAACCGACTATCATCCATCCTTTCCACATGTACAAACCATCTCAATCAAACCCACATACATTCATCTCTTCATTACTACCTTTCTCATACCACACATACTCCCTATAATTAGTCTAAACTCTAATTACTCATTTTATTAATTCTTACTCACACTACTAACACTCCCCATACGATTGTTCCAATCTGAACATATACATTGTACTGTAAGGCTATATTTAATATATATAATATATATACCTCTTATTCAAGATCTAATATATGATTCAACTACTATCTACTACTACTCTGTCCTCAACACACAAAGTAGAGTATAAGTGAGACATCACTGGCACTACATTATCCAAGAGCAATAGCTCACTTCAATACCTAGTTCCTTCACATCTACCAAGAGTGAGATTTAATTGCTACGCAAAGCTCTATGCGCTAGCTATATGATTCTCCTCTTCCGTCGAGCGTCACTAATAACTCTGTTCTCGCGTGTACTACAGCGGTAGCTTGCAAACTAGTCACTCTACGATTATCTCTCTTTACTCAAGTTTTAGAAAAAGGTTTTTAAAGTCATAGATATCTACTGCACTACATCTCATTTTATGTTATGAGTAGAGTTATTATACTAAATATCCTATATCGTTTAACGTGTATTTTTGACGCTACATACATTATTTTTTGGTTGATTAGTCCGGTCAGTGTATTTCTAATCCTCGTTACGTTTTGCTAATGCCTATATGATAGTAAATATTAAACATATCGGTGCGCTATCAAATTATATGTGAAATGAAACGTAACATGTCTGCCACTGAGACATTTGCTTTCTTTAAAACGTAAAGCTTATATAGGTAGGATGAGCCAACTCTATCGTAGATAACTTGAGTTTTTATTATAAATATCACAAAACAGCTTTACAATAAGAGGGCTTATGAAATAAATATGTTAAATGACGACCTCGTTGTATAGAAAGACCTAAATCTCGTTTAATTAAACTCGATGAATAATAAATGATGGATGTTCCTGAAAAGATCATATTGTGAGAGAAGAGAGCATCGAACGACGGCATAATGTGTCAGCGAGTCTGAATGCCTCAGAGATGAATAGCTCCTCTACTGCGAGATAAAAACTCAGCCAGATTATACATTCACACCGAGGAGACTTTGTCCTACACGAATCAACCAACATAATCATGTTACGATCCTCACAATATGCTTGTGTTATCTTAACTACCTTATTAGCCGTGTATTATACAAATCCGCTCTCCTGTTTAGCACAAGCAGAAAACCTAGTCTGCAAGACACACAGTCAAATAAACATATCAATTGTCTTCTCACAAACATCTATCTCGAGAGTGATAATGACTCAGCGACAATTGACACAAGACTATCAACCTTGTTGGATTAAATAATTATATTAAACATACGCGATAATATAGATCATTGGTGATTTTTGAAGCACCGTAATCCTAAATCAGTCCAAACGGCAATATAAGTTATGACGGATAATATAATGTAGCACGCAATAAAATTCAACCTCGTCCAGAAATATAAGTAAGTTAATGTATATGAGCAATGAGTCTCAAATAGGTGAAAAATAACACTTGATTTAATTAGTCATTTATATTCTAACATGCCGTGGTATTGTGCACAAATAATTTGTACCTTCAGAGACAGTTAATCACGTCATTTACAAAGATGTCTGGTGAACGACTATCTCAGAAAACGAGTATTGCATAACGATGATCAGAACTATACATTAGCTTAATAACTCATTTATTGGTGCTTCCACCACGATAACTAATAACCAATTATCACACTCACCCTCTAATGTATATTATAGATTTTACTATGCAACACGAAAAAAAACATCAAGCACTTATTTCACATCCTCCACACAGCCCAGATCTAGCTCCTAGTGCGACTATACTCATCTATTCCTATATTTGAATAATGAAGTTGAATGATGAGTATCAATCTATATTTATAGGACGATGGAAAACATATAAATAAAATAATATCAGTGCAATCAAGCGAACTAAGACTCACTCATGAGGAAAATGACTTAACAGTGATTACTAGCTATATATATAATGCAACCAGTAGAAGAGTAACGTTATTTAGAAACCGAAGTTATTATAGTAACTTTATCACAATATGTCATTAAATTATTTGAATAGAGATAACTTGTATTATAATTTACAGTGATTAATGATCCAATATACATTAATATTATTAATATACTTAATTATTATATATACACTTACTTTTGGACATAATATATATATAATTAATATAATTAATATATAAATTATATATTAATAATATAATATTAATAATATATATAGTATATATATATATATATATATATTAAGTATATATATATATATAATATATATATATAACTAATATATATATATATAATAATATTATATATTAATATATAATATATATATATATATATATATATATATATATATATTAATATATATATATAATTTATTAATATACTAATAATATAATATATACTTATATATATATTATACTATATATATATATATCACAATCGAGATAAACATATATATATACTATATTAAATATATATTTAGTTTTCTATACTATTTAATATGAATCTAATTAAATATGTTTATATTTGTTAGAAAAAGTTAAAACCATCATAAGAATAAAACTTAGTATATATTTAAACGTGTAATCAAAAATTGCATGGAGTTTACCTCTGAATAATACTCATATATATTATAATATATATATAATAATAATATAATTAAATATATTAATATAATTTATTTATATATATGATTATTATATATATATTATATATAATATATATATAATATTAAATATATATATATATATAGATTATATATATTAATATATTATATATATATATATATCATAGTATATATATTAATATATATATAGATATGATAATATTAATTATAATATATATTATATATTATAATATATTATATTTATATATTATTATAATTATATATATATATATATATATATATATTAATATTATTAATTATATAATATTTAATATATATATTTAATATATAGGTATATATTAATATATATATTTAACATATATATATATGATATACTATTAATATTACTTATAATAATATTATATAATAATATATATATATTTACTAATATATATTATATATATAATACATATTATATATATATATATATATATATATATAAATATTATATATATATATAATAATATATATATATATATATATATATATATTATATATATATAATTAATATATATTATATATATATATATATATATATTATTTATTTATAGTATATATATTTATAAAATAATTAATTTATTTTTGTTCCTCTTTTTTCTAATAAGACTATTCTATAATATAAGGTCTATACAAGTATATTATTGATTGATTTTTGAATAAATACAAACATAACAAAAATATTCTGAAATCTATAGTAAGAGTGCAAGGCTCATAATATATATGAAGTAGGGTAACATTCCAAAATTCGGTTAAAATATATTAAAAAAAACAATAAAAATTAATAAAATAATAATAACTATATATATAATATAGTCTTAAAAGGTTAAATCAATTAAGTTCTCCCTGACACTAGAAACTCTTTCCTAAGTATAAATTACAAATAATAATAACCAATAGCTTGCACTAAGATAGAGAAACAAATAATCTGAAATGATTTATATTCTGAATTATTCTAGATATATATATACGTATAGCACTGTATATTTTACGATAAGTCGATATTTTTTTTTCGATTATATTCAACGATATCTAATAATTATTTATTCCTAGATATATATATAATATATATATATATATATATATATATTATAGATATATATATATATTAGATATATATATTATGAATATAATAATATATATATAGTATATATATATAATTAATATATATATTATTAATATGCTAGTTGTTTAATTAATGACAATATATTATTGTCATTTTATATATATAAGGAACAATGTAGTAGAATAGGTATATCCAAATTTTTATACCAAAAAAACTTAACCACATAAGTATCTACATACCACGTCTTCGGCATTACCCTCTCTTATCTCACACAACATCACAGTACCAATTTAGTAGTTATATATAACTTACGTCTCTATATACGCCAGGTTTTAATCTCACGCGAAACATATATGAACATTACTTTGTATTAGAATAATCATCAGAGACAGCTAATGACGAATTTGTTGTTCAAAACATACATGTTATTTCCTCACATTCGTAACAATACAGAGATAGTTGATCAAACTGCCGAAGTACACAAACCGATGCCCAATTGCTGAGTATTTATCGTAACCAACAACATCGACATCTTCTTTCTATTGTATTCATCATGAACCAAAAGGAGGAAAGAAAAAAATAACCCTACAACAGAATTAAATACGTCACAAAGACCAAAAAGATTATTATAGACAGAACGATCACCACTATATGTAAAAGTTCCTCTAGACTCAGCAAAGTAAGTTGTTGGAGACGGATAAACATGGCTCGAGAAACTGAAACCTTCTGTTTTCACGGCACCCACTTCAAAAGTGTACCGCCACCCGATACCTGACCTATTTCAAGATGTCCCTTATAACTTAGTGAATTTATGGAAAGGAAGGAAACGACCTGGAAAATTATAAAGAAGTAGTTACTACAAAAAGAACCAATATGAAGCGAACGATCAAAGAAAATTAACATGATAAAATATATATATATAATAAGCAATTTATTATGGTACTTACTATATCAGTTCATTCTATTTTAGTATTTTAACTAACTACTGTAGACATACTGCAGTACGTAGTATAACGAGTTAGTGTTTTCTGTAATATTTATCGATATCTTGATATTTTATATGTACCATCCTATTAAAGGAGTTGTGCCTATATATATATGATATATATATACTATATATATTAATATACTATATTATATATATATATATATATATATAATATATAATATATATATATATATATATATATATTAATATATATATATATATATATTATATTAATAATATATATAATAATATATTAATATTATTCAGAGGCACATCCTATTAATATCACTGGACTGTTCTAATGTATTTTAGGCAGGAGTTAACATTAAAGAAATATAACAATCAATTACTATTATACTAAAATTATTAAGTTACGATAAATTTCTCTTATTTTTTTAGCTATATAGAATCACATTACACAAATGAGAATGGAGACTGAGTTTAATCAATAGCGCGAGTAAAGTGAGAGAGTAGAGAAAGATTATGTAAAATGAAACAGATACATGTGTTAATAAGAAGTGTCATCATGAGAGTCATGCAGACGAACCTTTAATGCTCAAAGGAGCACAGATTAAAAACCTGAGTACTCACATTCGTCCGTGCTCAGAACTCGAGGATTAAGTACGAGAGAGAACTCTTGTGGACCCTCGCTTGTTTGACGAGTGTTCTACCACTCGAGCTACCGGGCGCTTTTATGCTAAATATAATATAAATGAGTTGTCAGAAATTAATAACCATAATAATACATATTACTACATTGATCCTTTACATATATACTCGTTTAGACTTATAGGCAAATCAATCTCTTATTAAGTTCACTAATCTTACCTATCAGTAGCAATATACACCTCGACAGGTCAACAAGGTGACTAAAGTAAAAGTCTAGTCACACATACATTTACTATTACCATTTATGTGCTTACATAACATAGAGCTTTCAATACGTTATCATCTATCATTGTGCACGTATCCACTCAGGTTGACGACTAACACTTGTACGAGCAATGAAAGATGGCAGAAAATAAAACAGCGGAAAACCCACTTCTACAAGTCATGTCTTAAACTTCACAATTTACAATAAATCTCATCTCTATTGATTACACGAAGACGTGGGTGCCTCTAAATAAATTAATATATAAACTAATTATATCAAATCGTAATTAGTTTATTTGCTCCACGGAGTGTGGAATGAATAAAGAGAAACTATTAATATTAAGATACTGTGATCTATAAACAGTAGTACTTTAAGTAATTAAAGCTTTTTAGAAAGAAATATTAATCTATAAAGAAATACTTGATCTTAACATATATATTCTATTCTTAATATAAGAGTTTGATACCAAATTGGTATTAGTCATTATTTATATAGGTAATATATATATCTTAACAAATCCCAGTTATAATTAAGTCGAATATACTATATATATATATATAATTATAACGTTAATATATAAGTATAAGCTTAGTCTGCCACCTATTGGTCTTATAGTAATATTAATAACAATAAATTACGAATATTTTGATAGTTAGCTAATAACTTGGAACAACTGTCTTGGTTCTAATATAACATCAGATTACGTAAACTGTTATATTAATCAGCCATATAGAAACTGTCTGACTACTACAGTGAACTTAATTATATTAAATCTTATTCCCTTATTTTTTTTTCTATATAGCTATATAATTATTATGTAAAACTAATCAGTCGAATCCATAATCACTGACATTACTCTTAATATATAACAGAACTATAAAACCTAATTATGAGTTCTTTGATCACCTTGTTTTTTATGTTAATTATACAAAATTATCAAATTTATATATTATTATCTTATTATTTATTCTATTTATTTATTCCTATGTACTACACTTAATAAAGCAGCTACCATAAAATCTTAGCAAACTTCTTACAATATATATATATTAATTATAATATATATATATATATATATATAATAGTATAATTATATTAATTAATATTATATATATATATAATATTATATATATATATATATATATCTATATATATATATATATATTATATTTATATATAAATATTATATATATATATTATAATTTATATATATATATATATATATATATAATATATTATATTATAATATAATATTAATATAATATATATAATATATATTATATATACATTAATATAGATTAATCATAATATATAATATACTATATATATAATATATTAATTAATATGATATATATATAATAGTATATATATATTTAATATATAATATATTATATATTATTATATGTATATATAATATTAATAATATTATATATAGTATTTATATATATCTATATTATTAATTGTAAAGAAATAAATAATAAAGAAAATTTAGAATGTTTTTGTATAAGAGATAGATAATTAAATAATATATTTATTATATTAATATATTAATATATATATATATATAATATATATATATATATTAATATATAGTATAGTATATATATTATATAATGATTAATGTGTATCGGATGTTAGTTTCAATTATTATGAATGCGCTGATAGATGTCAAGATGTGTTATTATGCAGGATTTTGTTTCATGAATAATATTTAAAATGTATGTTGACAGGATTAATGCGTTTATGATGATTAGCATGTATATGAAATATCAATTTTTCACATTAATTATATATAGCTTTGTAATATATATATATATTATTATATATATTATATATTATAGTATATAATATTATATATATATATATAATATAATATAATATATATATATATTATATATATTATATTAATATATATATTTATATTATATATATATTAATATATATTAATATATATATATATATATATATATATATATAATATATATATACTATAATATATATTATAATATATCGTTATTTTTATGGCCTTTTCAATGATACAGTATGAAAGGTTATATCCATGATTGAGCTGAGGACGAGGAATTCACAACTCGGTGAGTATTAGTGAGCATCCCTATAACCTAATATTCCACTTTCCCCTAAACCTCATATACCCTACTACATCAGAAATAAGTTGATACTTATACATAAATAACCTATTCATATGTCTCTCTAAACTTACTGTAAAAGTCAGAAATTTTGAATATACTCAAACTTTATGAGTATAATTTTAATTATCATAAAAATAAAAGTTATTCACACCAGCACCCTCTATAGACAAAAATAGTGCGGATGCCGGCATGCGGGAAAATACGGGATGTCTTCATACTTATCGTAAGTGATTTATGGAAAATGACGTATTGCGTGATGAATGTCGTCGAAGTGGTTGAATAGGATGCGGACTTTAATGCGGATGTATTCCTAATAAGTATTTTAGTAATTGCGGTACTATAGCGGATGTACGTAGATAGTCACATCATCTGCTAAGTAATATATATATATATATATATTATACTATATATAGTATATATTAATATAATAGTATATATTATATATATATTAATAATAAATATTAATATATGAGTAAGTGAAGTAGTAAAAACTTATTAACTGAGATGATTGAGCCGTCATTAGATATATTATATGATATATATATATATTAATATATATATATATATAATATATAATATATATAGTTAATATATACTATATATTTAATATATTATTATATATTATATAATAATATAATATATATAATATATTATATTTATAATATATATATATATATATATAATATTATAATATATAAATTAAATTAATATATAGATATATATATATAATAATCTTGTGAGTATAATTCCAAAGTCAATAGTGCTAAGAAGTTGAAACAGTATGTATTTAGTTTTATTATTATATGAGCAAAAGGGAGGAATAAGAGTAAATATATAAAGAGATAGTCAGCTAGAATGATTTAATTTTTAGAGAGCTTTCTCTATTATACATTTTATTTAATCAGTCAAATTCAGGAGAATATGTTTTTTACTTTTCAAATGATATTTCGTAATTATATATATATATATAATAATTTAATGCGCCATATTTTACAAGATATCCAAAATCTGCATTTCATATTTTTCCTAAATATATTTTTAATACAAAAGTGAGTGAGAAATATATTTTATTATACACCTTTATTCTCTCAGACTGAGATATAAGTTTATTATTATAATACATCTTCTCTCTTCCTTCTTCTCTCTCTTTACTATATATAATATTACTATATATATATATTTAATTAATATAATATATATATTATATCATACACGTTTAAAAAGAAAACGTGACATAAAGGATAACGTGCATAAAGAATAATAAATTAAGTAAAATATTACAAATAAAATATTTAACTAAATACCTATGAAAAGAACACAATTTGAGAAGGTCTTACCATTAATTTTCTGTACCTTTCAACTAGTTATATTAAAAAATATATATAATTACCGGTCACTAACCTGCTGACTGCTAACAACGATGACGAAAACCATAAACCCGCTAAAAAATATGGAGAGAATGAGTGCGATAGTGAGTGTCGTTCCCGCTTTATAATCTACATAAAACCCTTAAAATTTCTATCTTTTACGCCTCTTCATTTAGACTTGTACCAAAATTTTTATCAGTCCTAAATGCTATAAACTTTTCAAACTGCTTAGCCAGAGGAAAATTGAGAACATAGAGAGAATATGTACGAGAAGGATATACAATATTTATATCCATCATGTGTTTCTGCTACGTAATAATTAACTAGTGAGAAAGAAATTAAAAAATTCGTAAATGCTAAGCGCTTTGAAATAGCGATAAGAGTTAGGCAATAATTCGATGGGCAGAAAAAGAAGAGATTGGATTTAGTGAGAGGTAGTGAGAGCAGGAGAGTTGGTAAGGAGAAAAGTGAAAGTCTACCTTTTCAATGATAGTTGTGTGAGTAAAACATCTCCAGTGTCGGAAACAAAAGTGTTAGGAACGATGATAGTCAAAGGAGTGAGTGAGTGAGTAAGTGCAGATGAGAGAAAATATGGGATGTGTCCATTGTGAGGAATATCGCTTATTTTATGATTACATATTGTGTTTCTCACTGCGACTAGCGGATTTTCACTACATCAAATGTATATTTATATTGTTATCCAATCACTGTATTATATGGCAGCTTGTTAGACTAAATGTATATGATATAACAAAAAAAAAAATATGGAGTTTATTTTGACATAAGATCTTCATTTTTTAATTTCCTTAAACTCGAACTCTCTCATTCTATGTGAAGGTTATTTACTATCTTTCACCCTTGTATTCTTTTATATTCTTAGTATATCATCTATTGGATATATTTAGATTGGCACACCAATGTGGCTTATCTCCATGTATGGAGTTGTTTTCATAATACTGGCATTGCAGTTGCCATAGCTTACGTTAGCCAATTTCTTTTAAACGTCATTAAATAAGTGTTAGAAATTTACCCATCTCAAGAAAGATAACTGTACCTTGATTCCATTACCTACCTGACACTCTTGATTTCCTAAACCTCTTTATATCCCTAACCATATAAACGAACCCTCTATACTCTATTAGGCCCTCATCACCTATATACCTTCTAGTATCAACCTGAAGGAGCGAAAAAACACTACGCTTCATTTTCACCGTACTCAATTATAACATTTCTTCGAAGAGATCATACATCATTAACTTCAAAACCTTCGTCCATGTATGCTCTACCTAGAGACTTCCCTATGTCGGTTGGAGTATATTCTTATCTTTCTTGTGTACTTTTATTTGTAGATAATCACATTAAACTTTCTTTATTTACTAAAACCAATAATCTACTTAAATGACTGGATTTGGGTTTCTAGACGGCGTACCTACAGAATATTATCTATATCCGGTCTCTCATATGCTATCTTCATCTTATATAGGTAGTGAGTCGTCGTCCCATGCCTTTATAGTGAGTAATAACTCTATACATCTGGTAAGTTTTTAGCACAAATATATAATACTCTATCTATATGAAAATGCTTTAGGGAGGGAAATGATTTACTCATCTTTATATATTAATAATTATCTTCAACCGTGTCTCCCTCCTACAATAATAACATATAAACTCTCCTATGCTATCTTTTCGTTATCGCGATGAGAATAGTTAAACTGAGTCTCTAAGCAGTCGTTATGTGACGTCTTTAAGTTACTCTTTGACTACTTGCTCTGACGCGTACACATCACAAAACAACATCTGCGTGTTCTGTACAAAATTTTTCCCTTTTACTATCTCATGAGCAACTATACTTAATATATAGTACAATAGACATTATATTCTTTCACGAACCATACACAATATCACACGATGATCTTGCTTAGATTGTCCATACATATTATTTATTAGCAAAACTGTATCTATTATATCTAATAATGCTATCTGAAAGAACGTCTTAGAATAACACATTTGCTTCTTTTCTTTTTTTTATGAACCTATTCTATTTCCCACCTACTACCTATATTGACATTAATTAAAACTATTTCAAACGCACATGTAATCTCAGCGTTACATGTAGGTCTTATAAATTTATAGTTCCTGTGTTTCGGAAATTAATCCACCCCAAACTCGGAAGGAATATAGTTGTGAGGGCTTTGATACCTTAGCTACCACTATTATTAAGGATATATTAAAAAAAAAAAATGATATATATAATACTATTTCTTTGAAATTAAAGAAATATATCTATGTTCTGGTATAATACCATATATTGATAGAGGGTAGGTGTGAGAAAAATATTATTTGATATTAATTATATTGATGAAATGTTAACTTTTTATACATATCAGTCTCTACATAATATCCATGTATGTTGCTCTCTGTATTATATAAATCATAATTGCACGGGTCTAGCGTTAAACAGCAACGTAAATCCATATAGGTTTGGCCTTGTTTCAGTAGACTCTTCAGCATAAGTGGTTCAGTCCCTTTACTCTCGAGAATTCCAGTCTTTGCCTTAACAAGACGATACGATTTATTAACCAGTATTAATAATCTATGACATATATACAGTTATACTCACAGAGAGTAACTCATATTATATCTCTGATACAGGAGGGCGTTTAACCGAGACTTAAGCCCGTATAATGTGGCATTCGTTACTGGTATACACTCTATGAGAAAGCACTATTGAGACCACACTAATAAGATGCATGCGTAGAGAGGCTGTCTAGGTAAATAGGAGTTGGTCCCTAAATTAGCTATAAGCTTGAGATTTATGGGTGTGAGAGTAACATGATTAATAAAATCAATATTTATATTATTATGTAAGGAGCCGGCAGCACTCAGTATAAGTCACGTGAGTACGATCACGTAGAGCCAGAGCCCGTGAGATGCACCGAGCACGCTAATGACTATACACTGCTCAGAGCTCCGTGAAACTCAGAGCCGGAAGCCGAAGCCCTCAGTGAATAGTACTTGTAAGTCAAAATATTTACTATAATAAAGAAATGGAATATAATTCCTTTATGAATCAAGATATCGATTACTAGTATAATGTTAAAAATTGAAAGGACCGTGAGAAGAGTAACTAAATAAATGTCGGGCCAGGCCCGGCCCCTAGATTATTTGTTGAGATGTGACCACCAAAAAACAAAATTAAATAAAATATATAATAAAATAAAATAAAAAATAATCTTCAATAGATCACCTTAAATTTTACGGTATTATTAGAATTTATATCCTATCCCTGATATATAAAAGCGAGAATATTTACAAGATAATTCAATATATTAAAACATTAAATATTCCACGACCAATAACTTATAAAATTACTAGAATATACTTTTTTATTTCTGATAACTACTATTACTTATCTAGATTGCGATATTTTTATATACACTTATTCCACGTAACGTTATATAGACCATTCATTTTTCTAATGGATTATGAAATTTAAAAAATAGTCTTTCCTGACCAAGCTTTCTACGTTACGATTAATATATTATTATATAGTGATTTTCTGAGTAATATATAGATTGCTACATAAGGTTTCATTATATAAATTATTTATATTAATTAATTATATATATTTAATTTTTATATTATTATTATTTATTATAATTATTTAATTTATTATATTAATTATTATTATTAATATATTATACTATTAATTTAATATTATTTATTATATATTAGTATTATTTATTTATTATTAATTATTATATTATTTAATTTAATTATTCTTATATTATATATATTTACTATATATAATTATTATTATTATATTATAATAATTTATTTATTATAATTTAATATATGTTTATTTATATAATATATTATATTAATTATTATTTAATTATTATTATTATAATTTAATTTAATTATATTAATTAATAATTAGTATTATTATATTAATAATTATTCCTATATATTAATTATTTATATTTATTATATGCCATATTAATTATAATATACCTAAACTTATAATGAATTACTATAAATATTCAATGGTAGAGCCTCAATGAGCATACATTTTTGTTCTATTAAATATATGTACTATATTATTAAAAAAGGCCAAATCCGAAATTTAACTATCTACTGATGCTTATAATTTATAATACCAGGGAGCATTAGTGTTTCTAAAATAACAAATCAATTAATGGATTATATTATATATGTCCTCTATGCAACTACCCCAAATATAATTGTTTATTTATAGTTTGCTAGAGATATGTATATATGTTGTATGTTGATTATTGGCTGAATATCGTGCGTGCATAGGAGCATAAAGATTTGGGTTGATGTATATTTAATATATATATATATAATTATATAATATATATATATAATTATATATATATATATATATATATATGTTATATATTATTCTGCTGTGGTTTTCTTTCTTACGTAAAAATATGGTCTTGCAAATTTCGGTAATTTTCACAAATAAATTAGTACGTACCACTCTGTGCTGTTAACATCGAAAAGTTTGATAATCGTTAAAAAATTCTATTATCAAACAAACTATTTAGTAATATCAATTAATCGATAAATCAATAGATCAATCTCGACAGTAATTCTTCATCTCCACACGAACGAAATAAAGCCAAAAAGTTTTGATTTTCCGTAGCGATTATTTTTAAATTTTATATTGAACAATCAAAATACTTTGTATAAGCTGGTACGTCTATATTGTGTAACAAAAAACCTGAAAGAATTTTTAATATCATTTCGCGATAAAGACTTAAAGATCTAAGATTATAGTGTGTTTAATATCGATGTATGTTATAGCATATAGACTCACCAAACTGAAAACACAATTTGTGTTACTACAAAGCACACGAAATAGAATATGACTCATAATATTTAAATTATAATTATTTACTCTTATATATTGAGTCAAAAATCATAACAGATAATATTTCGTATAGTATAAGTATAATAAAATGGATACGTTTGAGTAGCCGTATTGTCAACCTGGAGTATATATTATTATATACTTAGTATAAGCGTGACAAGTATATTAATGATCGCGAGTATATATATTACTATAGGGCCCAGGCCTAACCAGAATTCCTCCGGGTCCGGATCTCTAAATACTAGGTATCAATTACCCTAATGAGATTACGTTTCCAACCGTTACCCTTGAATAGGTCATATTTTATAATGTTGAATGAGTATTATAATATATATATATTATTATAATATATATATATTAATACTATTAATCTATATATATTATATATTATATATATATGGGATAAAGATTTACATATTTCAAAGGATGAGCTTCAGTTTACGTTAATGTATAGATATAACACTTTATAAGCGCGGGACTCATAGTCTCATACGTCGATTACTCTTTACATGTGGTCACTGTAATTTTGAGAACTGTTGATACGCTTCAGAAGTGAGAGCTGTAACTACTTTAACGCTTTAGTTAGATCAGTAAAAATAAAATATATAATATATATAATTTATTAAAATTATAATATATATATATAATATATATATATTATATATACTATATATATATTATATTTTATAATATATATATATATATATTATATTATATATATTATATAATATATATATTATATATCATATATATATAATATATATATAATATATAATTATATATTATATATATATATATTATAATACTGATATAATATTATAATATATATTATATACTATATAATATTAGTATAATTATTATTATTCCCTCCCAAATAGTTTTGAGATTTATAGAGTACGAATATATTGTTGCGAATAAATGTCCCCAATTGATAATATTATATTTTGGATTTAATTGTTTTTTTTGGGATATATCACTAAACGATATAATAATACCCACAGTAGTAACCCGCCCCACTAGATTGACAGGTAAGTCGGGGTCTTCATCGCCTCTAAGGTTGAGACTAACTGGAGGGGTAAAATACTAAATATACCCCCCCTCCGGTACGTAATGTGTATTCCGGAAACCCCCGCTCTTTGTCTTTGGGTGCTCGCGTATAGGTTATTATCCTTAACCTAACTCATCCCTACTACTACCTAGAGGTATGATATACGTTCCACCTCATACCTGTCTTATCTGAGTTCACTACACATTCGACTACGAGCCCTCTCAGAAAGTAAATAGCGGTCCATGAATAGTAGAAAAGACTCGAGAGAAAGTTAAGTGTATCTAAAAAGCTCTGTGTCATTTAAAAAGAGTAATCCCTAAACTTACTGATCCACTGTGCGCGAAATGTAAAATATGATAAGCATCATCTATAATGATATAGATTATATTTAGATTATTATATGATATAATACTACGAAATAATGATTAATTATTCCTTTTTAATAACAAAATATATAATAAGATTATTTTAATTTTTTTTAATAATGAATACATATATATACCATTCGAGAACAAGTGTTTAGAGAGATTTAAGTAGCGGGCCTCTCGAGAAAAAAATTTCAAAACGTTGATCTCTTGAGTACTTACTTTTTGAGAGAAAAATTGAAATTTTGCTAAGAAGATGGGTAATTCTTAAAATAATATGTTTTCTCTTCTTGTTCACATTTCCTCTGTTACTTAGGATATTTAGCTTGAATCAACCATAATTTACAAAATAGTCAAGCAAGGAATTTTTTCAGGTAGCAGGAGATAAAAACTTTAATTAGTGCATCCGTGTAGCACGATAAATAGTCTTTTATACTTTTGTGTCCTGATTTAAGATTTAATATCCTCACAATTCGAATATTCATCAGTGTATAACATGTTTTTTGTTTCATACGATTAACTTGTTATATTTGCAGAAAAGCCTAAATAGAAGCAACGTGTTCGTCACCAAATTACAGTGTGCATTATAGACAAAAGAGTGTTGACAATATCAGGTCAATTATATAAACACGCACTTTCTATCCAACACATGTTAAATTAAAGACGCGCTTAAGGTATTACAACTTCAATACTAAAATCTAATAATATAATTTAGACATAGTAATTAATTTTTATGTCAAAGAGAGAGATCTTGCCATGTTGCTAGTCTTCATACCTACACCACGATTATTTTAAGATTGCCAGATTTTTATTTCAACAATAACCCAAATGCGAGAAATACACAAAATTAATAATTTTTTAGTTAATATTAAATAAATTAATAATTCATTTTTATAATGGTATTATAACTATGGAGAAATAAAATGTTTAGAAATATTTTTAATAAAACCTCAATTAAGTCGAGACGTTAAATACATATATTAATTATTATTAATTATATTTAATATATTATATTTATTAATTTATATTATATTTATTATTATTATAATTTATTATTATAATTATATAATATTTAATTGATTATTATATATATTCTTATTAGTGTACTTTATTATATATATATATATATAATATATATTACTATATATATATAATATATATATTAATATTAAGTATATATATATATATTATTCCCAATATACATACGTTAACAATTACTGACTAAGTGTGACGTTCAGACATACGTCAAGTCTACGCAAATCCCTAAGTCACCAGTGTATGACTCACGCATTCTATTTTCAAGCTATTACCGTACATTATATACGAATCGAGAAGCTCCGTATCATTAAAGTATAATCAATAAAATGACCATATATTATATTATATTATATTATACTCACTACTCATATATTAATTTATCATATTACATGATAGCATTCCCCAATATTATGTAATTAATGCTCTTGATATTGAAAATATGTGTGTACAGCTGAAGATTCTGTCAGTGCTAGGCGTAATGTATCCGTCTGATGTAATTTTAATTACTAGCCATAAATATGTATATAATTATAATCTTTTAATATGTAAATGTATCGTATTGTAATGTATTTGTTATGTATGTTAAAGTTACGTCTTGTTATTGTCAATATTTTTATCTTAAATAAGATAAAATATTTATTCTTTGATAGTAAAAATTAGGTTTTTAAATCTCCCTCTCATCTCTGATATAAAATTAGTTTAATATATATATATATATATATATAATTATATATATAATAGATCATATTAATATATATATATAATATATATTATAATAATATATATATATATAATATATATATATATATATATATATAATTTTATTATATTATATATATATATATAATATTATATATATCATTTATTATTAATATAGTATTAATATATATATTTATATATATATATTAATAGATATATACTATTAATATATTAATATATAACATATATATATATATATAATATATATATATATATATATATATATATATAATATATATATTAATATATAATAATATAATATATATATATATATATATACTATATATATATATATATATATAGATATAGTACTATATATAATATATATATATACTACTATATATATATATAATTAATATATATATATATATATATATATAATATTATATATATTGACACTACGATGATAAGCTTGTTGAACCTCTATAGGGTAGGTATAATTACAGTATTAAGTAAGTAATATATGAGTCAATATAATATAAAGTAAATAATAATATATATTAATGTGAGTAATATGTTAACATAAGTATATAGTATATGTTGTGAAAAGTTAGTATACATATAAATATAATGATGTAATCTCAAATTTATTAGAAAATGGATTAAATAACTAGTATAATATAAGTAATAAAATACGTATATAAATGTATATAAACTCGAGAAAGATAATAGCGAAACTATGTATAACCTACACTACATTTATATAATATATATATATATATATATAATATATAAATAGTAAGTATATAGAAGTTAATATATATGTGAAATACTAATTTAATACAATAGTTATATCTAATATCTATTGATCACATAATATATAAGATAATTTACATTATTATAAAAAAATAATATACTATAATATTTATAGTAATAGGTAGCATATATTGTCATTACGGAATTTATCATATGAACTAACTATCATAGCATATAGATAATATTACTAATAACACTAGATACACTCTTAGTGCTTTAAGTGTTATGAGTGTGAAACTATACTATAATATAATCATAATGAATTTACATAGTTCGACCAGCTAAACTTTAAGAGATCAATTATTAATTAGGAAATTATGGCAATTATCCTCGAGAATAACCCGGTATACTTAATAATTTTATTTTATTATACAAAAGTCAAGACTATTAGAAAATCAAGAGAATAAATTTATATATAGTTAATATATAAAGAATGTGTAATTAGAGTAGTGAGTAATTTATTAACCAACATACAAAAATTATATAAAAAAATATGTACAGCTGTTCTCCGATATAATAATACCTTTCATTTAAAGTATTGCCCAAACTATGCTTAATAGCTCAATATACGAAAATATTGAAATAAATCAACTTACATATTACAACTGGAAGAAATAGATAAGTATCATATCCCGTGAGTGCAAAATAGTTATCTTATTGTAAATACCATATTACTTATTGGTCATAAGTAACTATAATATATATGTGAAGGAGATCACTAATAATATATTATTATCAAAAGTAGTCATTATTACCTACTCTCTGAAAACAATTATTATATTTAACCTACTAGTTATAAGAATATCTGAAATGTTAATTAAATATATAGAATAACTAGATACATAAGTCTAATAAAAATTAAAATAATATAACTTACCTACATAAATTTGATTATAAATACAATTAATGTTTTTCTCTTATTGATATATAATTATAACTGGTACAAATATTCAATAGCTTTCCTTGGATTATTATTGTATAATGAATTTATATAATTGTATATCTAGGTATAAAATTATATCGTGGAAGCTATAAGTTTTTTGGGTTTTATAGCAAATAAGAGTTTACGTGGAATACAAAATATAATGTAACCCGACCCCGCGATATTTTTCGCTTTTCCCCCCCCTAGTCCAACTTCCTTACCATCAATATCACATGGGTCTTTCATATCGATAAATCGAATATTATTTTATGTAATTAAGTATACTTTTGATTGGTGAGTTAGTATACTATTACCTATATTAATATCTAAATTTATAGTATATACCTATAAATGAGATATAAGTAAAATGGGTAAAGGATTTACCCTGTATCCTAGCCTAATAGAGGCTCTTATTTATCAAGTAGGTAAAGATAGTATAATAATGGGTATATATATCAATGGAATATATATAATAACTTCACTGCTTTCTGCTCCAGTACTGATATAAGTACTAATATAGTTAGGGACGTAAATAGGAACCTATCAATATCACCACTATACAACAACATCTGGTATACATATATAGTACTATAGTTACAGTAATGCCCAGTTCGCCTATATATATAGTAAAGTAATATAATAATTACTAGGTTTAGATTGAAAGATTTATAATAATATAATAACTAATAAATTCCGAGCGCTTTTTAAGTCGTATAGGACCCCTCCTCTTTTTGAAAATAATATATAGATTATAATATGTGATAATTATTATATAAGTAGTCAATAATATGATATATTCAGATATTATATATATATATAATAGAATTAATATATATAGTTAATAATTAGTATATACTAGTTAAGGTTATCTCTATTAGTGATAGTATAGTACGTTGAAACCGCGTTCATACTAACTTACATAATAGAAAGATAAATCTATAAATAATATATTACTTATTTTTAGAGAAAGAAGATAAACATTACTATGGCAAAGATTAATATGGTTCGCCTCAATAAAGATTAATGGATATTATGGTGTTTACTAGCTACTTTATTCCATATCTGTCATTAAATTTTATAATAAATACTAAATTGACAATATAATTACTATTACTAATTGCACTATAAGCTGTGAAAAGGAGCAAATCCCATTAATAGTAAAACTTACGGATGATTCAGCAAATGAAAGTTTCATTAGATAGATAGCTTCTATTAGTATAAAGTCTATTATATTGAGAAAAGTTTTTCTTTACGATTCCCTTTCATAATTTTCGGAACGTAATGGCCCGAAGAAATGACTATTAAAATACCTACATTCTTAGTATTATTTATACAATATCTATTGCAAGATGCTATAAGTATAGTAATATAAGTATTTCTTTTCTCCTTTACTGTGATTAATAGAATCTTGTAAATGGATATTGTGTTCACGCATTATATTTCAACAGTGGCAGATTATTGCTGAGAATAATCACTATATATTATTCACACTAAGCTCTGTAAATATAAAGAGGTACTGAGTAAGATGTTTTAATGATTCTGCGCTGATTCTTTACCTGAAAATTGAAACTTTGAAGAAATACTGAACTTTAATTATTCACTAGTGGCTATTGGAGTTACTATTTTTGTCATAGCCTTAGCATAACAAAAGCGGGTATTTACACTTATATAATACCTTAAGATTAGATGATAAAAAGCCTCACAAGTATTATTTCATATTATGCCAATATATAGTCAAAACATCATTACTATTATTAGTTGAGAACAAGCTTTCCCTCTAGCATATAATGGCACATAATATATAAATATTGAGCTAAAAATACAAGAAATAGATTGAGTTGGAATACTATTAGATGAAAATTAATAGCCGTTATAGGTTGCCAGTATTATATAACCAAAACATTAGATATATATCCTAATATACATAATGAATACTAATATTTGATAGTCCTAAGTGCATTCAAACACATAATATTATCTCACTACAATTCTAAGATATTAATATTATTATATCCGATTCAAACACGTACAAACTCCAGTTTTACAAATATTATAACAGTATATGTTTTATAGATATTTTAAATGTATAATAATCTTATATAATTATATTATTAATTATTATATTATTATTATTAATATTATTATATTATGATTATTATTCTTTATTATTATTATTATTATTATATATAATATAATTTATATTTATTAATTATAGTTATTATATTATATCTTATTATTATATTATTATTATATTAATATTATTATGTATATTTATATAATATTTATTATATATAATATTCCAGTAATCACATATAAGTTATGCGCTAACGAAACGTTCGCATATATTATAAATTAGTAGATTTAATCAAATAAACCATTTTTAATCATACTGATATAATATTAATATATATATATATATATAAATAAATAATATATAATAATATTATATTATTATATTAATATATATAGTATATATAATATATATATATTAATATTATATATGTATATATATATATTAATAATATATATATAATATATTATTAATTATTATTATATATATAGTATATATATATATATAATATATATTATATATATAATATAATTATATATTAATATAATATTAATATATTATTAAATTATTAGTATATATATAGTAACTGTGCGTATATATGCATATATTTATATATATATATATATATAATATATATAATATTATAATATAAAATATACTATATATATATATATACTATATATATATATATAAAATACTATATATACTACTTTATATACATATATATATAAGTTCTATATAACAATCATATATATATATAATACTATATATATATATATATAATATATATATATATATATAATAATATATAATACTATATATATATATAGATATATATATATATATTAATATTATATATATATAATTTTATATTATTATATCTATATCATATATATATATCTATTGATATATATATATATATTTATATAATTATATATATATATACTATATATATATATATATATATATATATATACATAATATATATATATATATATATATAATATATATTATATTTTAATATATATATATATATATATATATATATATTATATAATATTATATATTTATATATATATATATATTATATATATATTTATATATATATATATATACTATATTATATATATATATACATATATATTAATATAATTATATATATATAGTATATATATAATATATATAGATCTATTATAGCGTAATCATTATTACTCGCCACTTAAGATATGCAAATGATAACTACTCAATAATGTAGAAATATAAAGGATCTATAAAACTATATATAAACCAGTAAAGCCATATTTTTGATAAAATATTAACTAATAATATATACTACTACTACTACTATAATAGTAGGTAGTATATATATATATACTGTACTATATTGTATAAGTATATATATATATCATTATATATTTATATTACTATATATAAGTTATATATTTATCAAACGTTTAATTATCATAAGTATCTTTGGCACTGCTAAGATAAATAATAATAATAGAGTAAATATATACGGATAGAGATACTTATTGATTGTTTCTTATCTCAAACGTTTTGACAAAATCACATATCTTTAATGTTATTTCATTATTCATTCTACATTATATATAAATATTTATATTATGATAGTATTTGTTGGGGTAGTCAATCTTATTTATATTGTATTATATTAAAATTTGTTATAAGTAATTATTACGTTCGTCAGTAGGTGTAAATATATACCGTAATAATTTAAATTTAAATTAAAATCAAAACTTACAGATTTCTCATACATTATTATTTACATTCCAATTAAGACAACAAATGTATGTGGTTAGTTAATTCCCTATGAGAAAAATTCATTACATGTTACTAACAGGTAGGAAGGTTGTCATGAGTCATCAAACTAATTTAACTATCTTTTTTATTATTTTATTCATGGTTTATTGTTTGATTAAAGTATTTTTGTAGATTGAAATGGTTGGAATTTAAACTTTTTATATATTAGTGTTGTGTATTTATTGAGGCGGTACCTCTGCGCAAAAATATTATTAGTTCATACAACACATGTCAAACGAGTTTTGTTTTCGAACAACTTTGACTTCTACAGTTTTCTTCAAAAAGTATAAGACGGTATCTGTCTGAATTTGGCATATTTAATCTATTGAGGAAACTTATATGCTCAAAACGAGAGTCTTTAAAGTTTCTAGGAATGTATATTAGGGTACCCCCCCCCGAGGCCCGTAGCTCAAAATGTCACCTTACGCCTTTATTGCGGCTTCGAAACGGGTGAGTATTAGGCTTAACGGTCGACCGACACCTGGATAGAAGACGAAGGTCTGTCAATCTCGTCGTAGACGAGACTTGGGTCCCCCTGCTTCCCCCCCGTAAGGGGGATGCAGCCCCTAAAAACTTAAAATTGTTCGCCCATAGAGTCTAGAATTTGATCACGAGAATCGATTCCCGGGGAATCGATTCTGAGTCGAGAAACGATTCATTAATTAAGCAATCGTTTTTTTTTAAGCACTCCGACTCAGGAGCTCTAGCTCGATCCGACTCCGGGATCCGACTCCAATCCGGTCCGTTCTGCTCCAAATCAAGCAACCTTTCGACTTTTGACTCAGGACTCGTTAAGCCGCGCGCGCTCTCTAGGCTTTAGCCTTTGCCGCTTTTTTCTTATTATTTATTATTATTATTATCTATTACTTTATTATTATTTACTTATTTATTTTATTATTATTATTTATTATTATATTATTTTATTATATTATCTATTATATATTATTATTATATTATTATTATTATTATTATTATTATTATTATTTCATTATTATGTATTATTATTAATTTATTTATAAATAGTGAATTATTCGAAATATAAATATTTCAAAAAATTCATATAAATATTTCAAAATGACAAATATAGTATTTTAAATATCCATAAATATATAATTATATATAATAATATATAAATAATATAATATATTAAAAAAAAAAAAAATATAATATAAATATAAATATAAATATAATTAAAAATATAAAAATAATATATATAAAAATATATAATATATACTATATATAGTAAATATAATATATAATTAATCATATATAATAAAAATAAAAAAAAATATTAATAATAAATTACAAATATATTCTAGATATATTATATTAAGACGACAGAGCTAACGGAAAAAACTAAGAGACAATAAATGAGACCATACACAAAAGAAAAAAAAAATAAAATAATAAAAACTATAAAAAAAAAACAAAATAAAGAAGTAAACAAGAAGATATAAAAAAAATTCAAAAATATCGAGAAAAACAAAAGATTTAAAAATAAAATTCTGAAAAAAAAAAAGTAAAAAGAGAAAAAAAATAGTATAAATGCGTGAAGTAACCTATTGTTAACCGCGGTACATGCTTGTTCCCCCATATGGAGGGGTGCTGGCCTCAACGTTAAAAGTAACGTAGAAAGCTTGGGACAATCTAGTGCCATCTTATATTATAGGTAGTACTCATAGTATGGGGTTAACTAGCCGTTACACTCCCAAGGGGGTCACCCGGCCTACGCCCCAACCTTGAATATTAACCAATAGACGACCGAAATTCCGTATAAATCTTTTTATGATTGTATCTCCAGATATATAGCAAAACATTACAGACAGTATCATAAAAAATTTAAAAAAAAAAAACATCCTTAAAAAGTATTAAAATAAATTATGTTTATGTGTTCAAACAAAAGTTATGAAAAAATTAAAAATGTAAAATTAATTTTTAAAAATTAAAATTAAAAAAAAAATACTCACATGTTTATTTCTTTTTTAAGTTTATATTTAAAAAATGTACGTTTTTTTATATAATCCGAAACACCCTTTCAGAGCTCCGGCGTCTCGGGAATACCTGAGCTTCCACGACCTCGAGCTCAGAAGCCTCGAAGCTCAGAGGCCATCCAGAGCCTCCCAGCCTCCCAGCTCGTCCTCTGGCATTCGCTAAGTGTGCCTTCTCTCCTCCTCACAACACCTACCCCTAGGAATCTATTGATCCAATTGATCTACCTCATCAACTGATTCGAGTGCATATATGTCATGAACTACACAAAACTTTTACTTCCTATTTTTTGTTTTATCATGCGCTTTAAAACAATTTTGTTACCACTGTTTACTAAAATTATTTGAATTAATTTTAAAAGTTAAAAAAGTTTAATTTCAAGATATTAATTAAATATGCTAAGATAACAAAGTTTTCACACCAATCAATAACCAATATAGCTCACCGCTGACCTACCGAACTTTCAATACACACTCACAAAACCTAACATCTATAACGGAATAAACAGTGTTAACATTAACAAAGTTCTACTTAACAACAGTAACCCAGTAACTAACTAGCGCGCGCTACCCCCCCGTCTTAAACTTATTTTCTCTAACATGACCATGATATTTTTACATTACATCGCTACATTTAAACAAAAAATTTATCACAACTTGGTACTGATATTTATACGCTCAATGACTATATGCTACACGTAACAAGTTTACAGCAACTAGCAACATCGCTCACTGAACTCACGAAATATAATGTAACACCACAAACCTAACAATTGTTTCATTAAACATGAAATAAACACGATACATTCACAAGCTACCTACTTAAACAACAGACCTAAAGCTACCACTAATTGTGCGGCAGACGTAATCTCTCTCTCTTCTCGACCATCACTGACTATTTTAACATTAAACATACTCACATCAGTAAAAAAATTTATGCACCATCTTGTGTTAAATTCCTCATACTGCATCAATGAATATAATGCTCACAACGTAACAAGAAGTCTTTCATTCCTACAGCATCATAGCATTCATACTGAACTCGAATATAATGTACAACGACACGACCCCTAACCTACCTTATGCAGAATAAGCACATCAACAATTACAAAGTTCCATCGCTAAACACAGTAAACGTATAAAACTAACATTGCAAGCGCCAAAACGCCTCACCTACTCACACTCTTCTCCCTCAGCATTCCAGATCATTTACTTAATACAAGTCACATCTTAACCCATTATTCTCAACCTTGTGTAATTATTCATTACTGACAAACGAAAAACGCTTAACGCAAGCAAGATCTTTCCCCATCATCGCAAACAATAGCCTCAAAACTGAACTAGATTAAAAGTTACAACAACACAAACACTAACATACTTATGAATCGCACCCTCAACACTCTAATTACCAAAGTTCCCAGTACTTAACAAAGGCAAAGTACACTTAACGCTGATACGAACGTAATTCATCTACTCACACTTAGTTCCACAATCCATCACTATTATTTTAGAACTCTAACAAAAGTAAACCATTTCTACAAATTTTATCATCACCACCATATCATAGTATCATACTGATCAACGACTATAGACTAAAATTACAAAGATTTCGACTCAATTATCGCTAAATATCATTTACCCTGAACAGAATATATTGTCCAACGACAAACCATACCTTAAAAATACGAATAAACACATTCATACATTAAGCCCAAAGGCTCCATACTTAAGCAACAGATTCTAAGCTAACCTAACTTGCATAGCATACGTAACTTATTCACACTTTTCAAATATATATCTACAAATATCATTATTATTTTGCACGCAACTAGTAAATTAACTAAAACTATCCCATCACTATAACCCAAGTTCTACTGACCACAAAATCCGCGCTAACAACAGTTTTCAATCAATAAGCAAATATAGCACTCCAAATATGGACACAATTATTGTACCAATTGGAACAACCTAACATTACCTTATGCGCGCCTCACTCCAACCGCTACAAATTAAAAAAGTTCCCATCACTTAGACGCTAACGTAATCCCAGATGCCACTTAAAATGTAACCTCTTCCACGTTTCAAAATATCTCTACATATCATTATACGTATTTTGCATTAACCACCGTTCAAAATATTTATAACACCGTACTCAATTTATCATTTTTTACCTGATCACGATATCATAGCAACGCCAACAAGTGTTTGCCTCAACCAAAGCTAAAACATCATCATAGTTCTGAACAAAGCAATAAACATACAACGAAATACTCAAGCTTACAAGACTAAATTAGCTAACATTTAAACAAAAAGGTTCATACCTCTCACACATCAAGTAACTAACAACCCATACAGAAGAAACGGTCGAGCTGTGAAGTAAATTTTACTTCACAAAATTTTCCATTATAGCGATGTGTTTGTTTATTTATTTTCTACCCTTCGAGATTTATAAAACTTTATTTGTTACTTTTAAAAAAATTATTCATTTATTTTTCATTCTTTTTCCCCTTTTCTACACTTTCAAAAAAACTTTCATATTTTTATTCTTTTCGTAAAACTTTTTTGTTTTTTAAAAAACTGTGGTTTTTTTTCTTAAATTTTTATTTTATATTCCAATAATAATAATTTTTTGTCAGGATAAAAATTTCGTTATTTTTTATTTTATTCTCTCTATGATTTTTTTGTTTTTTTCCCTCTTTAAAAAAAAAAACCCTTTTAAATTTTTTATTTTATTTTGGTTTTAAACTTTTTGCCTTTTCCCTTAGAAAAATTTTTACACTTTTTAACGTTTCAATTACTTGACACAAAAATACGAATCAGTTTTTAGTATAAATCAAAACAGCCCCAGCAGCCCTACCAGAGTCTACCCACACTCTCTCCTCACTGTCTACACACCCAATCCCCACCACCTTGATCTATCTTAGATATCCAATGATCTGACGAGCTACTGATTCAGATCCTATAATTCTCCCACCGCCATATAACAACCACAACCAAACTCTTTACTTTATTTTTGTCTCTAATATGCTTCACTTCAGGCTTCAGCAGTTCTTTACTAAAATCCCTATCTGTTTGTTATGAAATTTTATATAAGTTAAAAAAAAAGGTAAGTCTAATTTAAACATCACCATGACCCGAATCCAAGATAGATAAATAATCACGCTAAACCTCGTAACAACAAAGTTATTTCAAACAATCAAATAGCCAAACATAACGCATCCACAACCTTACAGAACCTAACCGCATGATCATGTACACCCCCCCACGATATATCCAGCACTTTAAATCAACGAAATAACAAAAGTAGGGGATCAAGAAGCCTCAGAAAGCTAAACAACACAGAAATTAATAACCATTAACAGATGGCACGTCCCTATCACCACTTTTTTTTGTATTTTGTTTTTTATGTCATTGGGGAAGGGAGTCAGAGTGACATATAGCGTCAAACATTTAACAATGAATTTACCAATAATGCAGTTAGGGTGAGCTGAATCATTACGCAGTACTCCAGAGTATTAAGGAGGTACTACGAGCCTTTTCACATCCCAATAAAGCTAACATATATAACCTGATTCTAAAAGACTATAACAAACACCTAACCAAAAAACCTAACAAAAAACCCACCAGAACTTCGCTGGAAAATGAACTTGTCCTAAAACTAAGCCATAATATTACAACGAAGAAAAAGTAAACTAAAAATGCATCAAAAGACGCGCAACAGCTCGCGAAGCAAGATTATAGGGTCCTGTCTATCATAGAGTTTTCCAGATAACAAGTAGAGGGAAATTGTTCAACGACTTCTGACGAATTTATAGAAACTTCCGGAACTACCTACTAATTCTTGTATCTCCGGTTCGTTGTCGAAACGTTAAGACTATACCTCTGTTCTGTTCAGTACTTGGTATCTTAACAATTTTATTACAATCATATTATGTTTTGCTAATGTCTTTATTTTTTATAATTAGCATTAGTAATCCGTGGTAAACAAAAACTAAAGAAAACTTATCAGATAAACCCTTGTAACTTCTTATAATTACCCTGATCAAGAATATAAGCATTACGTAAACAAACAGTTTTTCACACCATTAAAAATCCTTAACATGGCATGTATTTGAACCTAAGAATTATAACACAACAACACAAACCTACACAACACTTTAAACGATGATAACTGTTAACCCTTAACCAAAGTTTCACACTTAACCAACAAGTTAATATAATGTATGTGTTTCGTCGACTAACTAACGTCGACTCTATTTTTCACGCCATATTCTCAACAACTTTCTGTTGCTTATCTCTAATCCAATTAATTTTTAAATAGAAGACTCTCACTCTCTCTCCCTCACAGATCACAGTGAATTCACCATAAGAACAATCTAATAAAAAGTTTTCACCTCCACTAGAGTAAACATAGCATAGCCCAACTAAGAAAATAATGTACCCAACGACAGACTAAGCACAACTTCAACAGCCCCCATCCCTTGAATTAAACCTCGTTAAACATAAGATCAAGTTTTACACTTAACATCAGTACAGTAAACTAGCTTGCCATGCAAAACACATAAAGCCCTATTCAATACTTTTCTCGCCACTCTCTCCACCTAAACTCTCTCTCTCGTCCTCCATTACCACTTAACATACCCACCCGCTCCACCTCCTCCTCCAAACCACCTCTCTCACATCCCACAACTGTGTGAGATAATATCCATACGGATTCGATGATATATACCACTGCTCACGCAAATATCAAAGTTTTCACATCCCAAAATAAAGCAATTAGTGATTGGCCTCAAAGTCCCAAAATAATGTCACTCAAACCGTACAATCTTATTAAACATGAATAAACAGTTTAACATTAACAAAGTTCCATCCTTTACAACAAGTAAAGTACTAACATGAAGCTCCCTACGAACGACCTAACTTACCTCTTTCTAAAATATCACTGATTTTTTACAATTTTAACACAGACACCATCTTACTCAAAACACTTTTATCACACCGTGTGTAACTATCATACAGCATCAGATGAAATTATCGCTAAACGTAAGCAAAGTTTCACATCCATAAGCAAACTATCTTACGCTGAACTAAACGCATATAAAAGTACCCAATGAAAAAACTAACAATACTCACGTCCCTGAATAATCTGCTAAAATTCACCAAATTTCCCCTACTTTATCAGGATTAACACAGTAAGACCTAACAGGACATAACAACATTTCATGTCATCACAGATTACTCCAACACATTCAGCAACAACTATGCTGTATTCCATCTAACCAAAATCCCTTAAACAAGTGAGGCAATGTATCAAAGATACCAAGTATCAATGAAACTATTGACACTCAACACTACATTCACCTACACTAGTCGTCTATTCGCAAATATAAACATCAATTTATTGACCCCGTGAAATTAACGTAGACCTTAGCAAAATTCTCGAACACAACTAACCATTACCTAGCAAAACACTTACCCTCAAATGCTCACAAATAAAACAAAACCCTTCTGCCCGCATTAATTCAGCATACTTGCACTCAATGAAAAATACGCTACGTAATAAAGTTTTTCACACGATAAAGAAACAACTGCGCATAACCCCAGAACTAAGAAAATATTTTACACACAACTACGAATGACACTAAACCTGTTAGCATAACAAATAATCACACTTAACACCCAGATCAGATTCACGACTAAACCAATTGGTGCAACAGATCCCGGCAAGCAAAAAGCTAACCTAACTATCAACATTTTCCATGCAACCATATCTCTAACAACATCCATTACGTTAATTCTCATTTGAGACAATAATTATTTCACTAAAAACCTTTATCACTAAAATCGATCTAATTTCATACAGCCCAACGAATATTATGCCTCCGTAGCAAGTTTTTCACTTTTTCTTTTCTATTCCTAAACAAAATTTTATACCAAACCTTACCTCAGCTATCATAATCCCCAGCAAATAAATGCAAACATAACAAAAGTTTTATCCAAAACTCATATAAATAACAAAGTTTATATCCTCGGAAACCTAACCATAATAAGTTTGTTGAATTAAAATTAAGCATAGTCAAAGTAGTATAAGCTCCTTCACCGATTTTCAAAAGCAGTAACCATCACGCTCTCACAACCCCTCGATCCCATCCCACCCTTCCCTCACCGTTCATCGCACCGTACACTTGATCTACTTCCGCACTCCTATCTTCGATTAACTAGCGGCACACACATCACTCGAGGTACATAAATTCGGACCTTAACACTAGTGATAAAATAACGCTCTCCTTCTACCTATCACTAGCAACCAACCTATATTGCTAAAGTAGACATTCCCTTGCTTTTTACCCCATTACTCAATAGATAAATAGATTACTAGAACTAAGAATTCAACTGTACAATGCAACCTACCCTCCACGCACCCTCACACTCACCTACACAATTAACAAAGTTCATACTTCAAAACAGTCAAGTAATCTTAGCCGAGCCTATAACCGAACCTCCTATTCACCCCTTTTTCTGCCACTATCTCTAACATAGATGTTAATTTTACCACCCTTCAACAAAATTATTCGATCTTACGTCCCGCAAATTTCGAGCTCATCTATCTTAAGGACTAAACATTGCACCAAATTTACTATCCTTTAGTATATTTAACTCGCCGAATCTTGCTACACATAGCAAACACTGCATTATTCTACTATATTTACTTCAACGCCTAACCAATAGCCATTCCATTGCAACTCCAGGAAAAATAATGCTCACGCACCACCGCACACCTAACAAACTTGCGCTCGAACTAAAACTGTTACACATTACAAAAGTTCCCACTTAACACCAGTAAAGAGCTTACAACATGCCTTACAACAACGTACCCCCCTATTCCTTTTTTTCCAAGCATGCTCTACATTATCTAACTTTTACTTATGTCACTATGAATCGTTATTTAACCAAAATTTATCGAATCCTTGTGGTTTAATTATCACACAGACCGACGAATAACTGTAAACATAACAAGAGTTTTATCCAAACAATAACATAAAAATAAGTTCTTGAGATAAATATCCATTTAGTACAATTGTATAGTGTTACTGATTTTAAACAGTAAATCCGTAATTCAGTAAATCAACCATCAACCCCTCCCACCCTCCCACCATGACCTTTTGATCTATTAATCCATTGATTCATGTCACATTTCGAGTATATTTCGGATTACAACAATAACACAAAAAATACGTTCATTTTTCACTAAATCTTCGGAATATTAGGCTAACGGTAACAACGTTTTTACAATTTAAAAAGCTAAACATACACATAAACTTAACTAAGATTCACTCTAAAAATGTATAACAACAAACCCAACACTCCTTATGAATGAATTAAACTACTAACATTAACAACAACTTCTGCGCTTTACAACAGTAAGTATCTAACGTCGTACAAACGTGAACCTATTCACACTTTTTCCAAGGAAAACATATCTACAACATATCAATGTTATTTTACAACTACATCGTCAATATTGTAACCAAAAATTAAACCCATAACCAGATCTAATATCCATGCAATGAACAACGAACTTTATAATGCTTAACGTACAAATTTTTTGCATTCAACTCTTCGTAGACACCTCCTATTCCTCTCTCTTCAATCACATCAGATCTAACAATAGTCTCTTCTCCAAACGCACAACTACACTTCACAACACTACCCCCGTCTTCTAACAAACCCGCACACCCCCCCCCCACCCCCCCCCCCCCCCCCCCCCCACAAACAAAATACAATAAAAAAAAAAACTTCTTCAATCTTTCTGAATAACTAAAAATAGTGTCTTGATAAATATCACGTACAGACGTAATAGTTTACTGATTTTAAAACGGTAATTCAGTAAATCAGTAAAACTGATACTGATGATACTGGTATCTTTGATAGATTGATTACTTTGTTAAGAATTTTGTTTAGATAAACAGCATTTAGCTGTTGCTGCTTGTTGAAAAGTGCGGGATCATTGAGTTTTGATATGTGTCCGTTAGCTCTTTACTTTGATAAGGTAGGGAATTTTGTGAATGTTAGCGATTATTCAGACGTGAGGTATGTAGTTTGTCGTTGCACATTATTTTCTTTGTTCCGGTTATGATATGTTTTGCTATATATGAAGTGAAAACTTTGTTACGGTAGCATTATTCTTTGATCTGTATGATAATTACACCCGGTTGTGATATATTTTTGTTAAATGTTACTTTGTTAATGTAAATTATCAAAGATATGTTAGAAAAGTGTAGAGTAGGTTACGTCTTCTGCGTCTCAATGTAGTACTTTACTGGTTGTTAAGTTGGAACTTTGTTAATGTTAACTGTTTATTCATGTTTAATAAGATGTTATGTTAGGTTGTGAGTGTACATTATATTCGTAGAAGTTCAGGTGATGCTATGTTTGCTTTATTGTAATCATAATGTAGTTAATTAAGGTCATTGTGTCTGGCTATGATTAATACAACGGTTGTGCTAATTTTTGTAAATGTTACTCTCGTTAATGTAAAACAATTAAGCGTTATCTGTTAAGATATCGTTTGAAAAAGTAGAAATAGATTCAGCTATGCGCTCAATGTTAGTTTTACTTTACTTCATGTTAACGTGGTTGAACTTGTTAACTGTTAACCGTTTTTTCGGCGTAAGTGTTGTTAGGTTTGTCGTTGTAACATTATTTTCTTAGTTTGGGGCTATGCTTATGTTAGCTCCCGTTATTGATGCTTTGAAACTTTATTACCGTTTGTTATTTACTGACTAAATTGTAATTCTTATCTATTGAATAAATTTTTTTGTAATATATACAAAATTTATTTAAAAAATTGATAGATAGTTAGAGATAGATTGAGAAAGTGTAGATAATAATAATGTTTTTGTATTCTACGTTAGTTACTTTACTGTTACCGCCTTAAGTGTAGAAGCGTTGTTAAAGTTTAACAGTCTTATTTCTTTGTTTAGGAATGCGTTAGGTGGTCGTTGTGGGATTGAACAATTATTCTTAGTTCAGATGATGCTATGTAAGCTTTCATTAATGTGAACTTTTGTTACGTTAGGCCTACTATTTCTTTGATCTTATGATAATTAGACAGGTTTTGATGTTTTTTTAGGTTTTCTTTAAAAAATTCTAGTTTAAATGTCTAAAATTCAACAAAATATCAAAAGCAAATGTTTGTTTAATTAAATTTATCGTTGACCTGTCATATATAATACAGATTATAAAAATAATACTTAATTACGAATTCCGGAAACGCAACCAAACAAAATTAGAAACCACAAGGACCTATCAAGATTTTTCCAGAACAAGTAGGGAGCGGTAACAAAAATGAACAAAATCTTAACTCATTAGCCTATTTAGTAACTTTAGTGAAAAGGAATCCAAATCTGAACCTTAGTACCTGTTCCCATCTCTGTATGCAATTGTAGTATTTACTTTGTTAAGTATGGAACTTTGTTAATTGTTAGCAGTTTATTCGAGGCGTAAGTTATGTTAGGTTTGTATTGTGCGTTATATCGTTCTTGATTCAAGTTCATTGATATTTGTTAGCTTTAGTTGATGTGGAAACTTTATTACGTCATCATATAGTCGTTGACCAGTATGAGAATTAGTTTGGTTAATTATGCTAAAATGTCTATGTTAATGTAAAAAAATAATGAATATGTTTAGAGGGCTATTGTTTAAAAAAAAGTGTGTAATAGGTTTTACGTTCCGTATGTGAATGTTTAGTTATTTACTGGTTATGTTACGTATGAACTTTGTTTAATGTTACTGTTTATTTTCGATATTTAAGCTGTGTTAGGTTTTGGGGCTTCCATTATATTCGCTAGTTCAGGTTGATCGCTATGTTTGCTTATTGATAGAAGAGATTTGTTACAAGATATAGCAATATTATTTAAATTGAAATCAGAATTATGATATTAGAAATTTTAGTTAACACACATTAAATATAAGAGATAAAAATATATATAAGATTAAGAAAACATATCTAAAGCATAATAAAACAAATTAAAATAAATAAAAGTTTTTGTGGTTATGTTATACAGATATGCCTGATCAGTAGTCCGGTTTAGAATCACATAGATCAAGAGATACAAAATAAGTGGGGAGGGTTGTGAGGACTATGGGAGGATGAGGAGCGGTGGGGAGACTGCGGGAGGCTTCTGGAGGGCTCTTGGTACTCTCTGCGGCTGGTTTGATTTATAAAAAAACGTAAATTTTTATATCGACAATTATATGTATTACTTAAAATGAGTTTGTAAAATTTAAGTAAATTGAATAATTAAATACTTAAGATAATAAATTAAAATAAAACAAAAGTCTATATATAAAAAAAAATAGGAGTTTTAAGTTGAGTACATTCACTCTATAAGAATATAGACATTAGGTTTATAAAAACCATAACAGTGTTTTTCTCTAATGAACATTAAAATTGCGTGACATTAAAACTAAATCGCTCTCTTACAGCAACTGTAACTCACTTATATGCTAATAAATAAAAGTTTTATAATAGGGTTTCTTACTAGCGCAGACAAAAAATTAAAAATAGATCATAAAAAATATATTTTTATAAAACATTTAAAATATAAAAGAAATTTAAAATTTAAAAATGAATAAACAATACGAAACAATAACGCCACATACTAAATCAATATTGTATTATCAATGTCAATATATTTGACTATCAACTTCGTACCTGTTTGTTCTGTATGCATTGTTAACGATTCATTTCTGCATTATATTATTTAAGTTATTAAATAACTTTTAGATTTTAATAAATAGCTAAAATATAATTATATTAATTGCTTGAATAGACTAGTGTTAGATATTATCGTTGATATTGATTATATTTATCTTTAGAGATTCGACTATTGATGATGTTGCTTATTGTATATGATAGCAAAAAACTTTGTTACTAGTTGGCATATATTTCGTTGTATATTCAGTGAGTTATAATGAGTAAATTATAGTAGTCATACTGATGTAACGATATAATTATTATACTAGTATATATTTGAAGAAGTACAATAGAATTAATATAATTGTATTTGTATATATAATGTCTTGAAAAATAGTGAATAGGTTACGTTTTTAATGCTATGTCAGGTTTGTAGTTACTTTTACTGTTGTTAAGTATGGAACTTCGTTAATGTTAGCGTTTATTCCTTGCATAAGTAATAGTTGGTTTTTTGTCTTGTACAATAGGCTCATGCGAGCTTTTGTAGTTTCTCAAAGGTTTTGAGGCTTGTTTGATTTATTGATGTGAAACTTTGTTACGGTTAGCGGATTTTCGTTGGTCAGTACTTGGGTATTGGTGATGATTAAATCTCTCTCTTTCCTTCG